>JAUPFN010000012.1:39515109-39745109 GCA_036924255.1 Apodemia mormo
GTACCGTGTGCGGTGTCGGCGAGCAGGCGGCGCAGGTGTGTGTGTGTACCGTATGTGGCGTCGGCGAGCAGGCGGCGCAGGTGTGTGTGTGTGTACCGTGTGCGGTGTCGGCGAGCAGGCGGCGCAGGTGTTGTGTGTGTGTACCGTGTGCGGTGTCGGCGAGCAGGCGGCGCAGGTGTGTGTGTGTACCGTGTGCGGTGTCGGCGAGCAGGCGGCGCAGGTGTGTGTGTGTGTACCGTGTGCGGTGTCGGCGAGCAGGCGGCGCAGGTGTGTGTGTGTACCGTGTGCGGTGTCGGCGAGCAGGCGGCGCAGGTGTGTGTGTGTACCGTGTGCGGTGTCGGCGAGCAGGCGGCGCAGGTGTGTGTGTGTGTACCGTGTGCGGTGTCGGCGAGCAGGCGGCGCAGGTGTGTGTGTGTACCGTGTGCGGTGTCGGCGAGCAGGCGGCGCAGGTGTGTGTGTGTACCGTGTGCGGTGTCGGCGAGCAGGCGGCGCAGGTGTGTGTGTGTACCGTGTGCGGTGTCGGCGAGCAGGCGGCGCAGGTGTGTGTGTGTGTACCGTGTGCGGTGTCGGCGAGCAGGCGGCGCAGGTGTGTGTGTGTACCGTGTGCGGTGTCGGCGAGCAGGCGGCGCAGGTGTGTGTGTGTACCGTGTGCGGTGTCGGCGAGCAGGCGGCGCAGGTGTGTGTGTGTGTACCGTGTGCGGTGTCGGCGAGCAGGCGGCGCAGGTGTGTGTGTGTACCGTGTGCGGTGTCGGCGAGCAGGCGGCGCAGGTGTGTGTGTGTACCGTGTGCGGTGTCGGCGAGCAGGCGGCGCAGGTGTGTGTGTGTACCGTGTGCGGTGTCGGCGAGCAGGCGGCGCAGGTGTGTGTGTGTACCGTGTGCGGTGTCGGCGAGCAGGCGGCGCAGGTGTGTGTGTGTACCGTGTGCGGTGTCGGCGAGCAGGCGGCGCAGGTGTGTGTGTGTACCGTGTGCGGTGTCGGCGAGCAGGCGGCGCAGGTGTGTGTGTGTACCGTGTGCGGTGTCGGCGAGCAGGCGGCGCAGGTGTGTGTGTGTACCGTGTGCGGTGTCGGCGAGCAGGCGGCGCAGGTGTGTGTGTGTACCGTGTGCGGTGTCGGCGAGCAGGCGGCGCAGGTGTGTGTGTGTGTACCGTGTGCGGTGTCGGCGAGCAGGCGGCGCAGGTGTGTGTGTGTACCGTGTGCGGTGTCGGCGAGCAGGCGGCGCAGGTGTGTGTGTGTACCGTGTGCGGTGTCGGCGAGCAGGCGGCGCAGGTGTGTGTGTGTGTACCGTGTGCGGTGTCGGCGAGCAGGCGGCGCAGGTGTGTGTGTGTACCGTGTGCGGTGTCGGCGAGCAGGCGGCGCAGGTGTGTGTGTGTACCGTGTGCGGTGTCGGCGAGCAGGCGGCGCAGGTGTGTGTGTGTACCGTGTGCGGTGTCGGCGAGCAGGCGGCGCAGGTGTGTGTGTGTGTACCGTGTGCGGTGTCGGCGAGCAGGCGGCGCAGGTGTGTGTGTGTGTACCGTGTGCGGTGTCGGCGAGCAGGCGGCGCAGGTGTGTGTGTGTACCGTGTGCGGTGTCGGCGAGCAGGCGGCGCAGGTGTGTGTGTGTGTACCGTGTGCGGTGTCGGCGAGCAGGCGGCGCAGGTGTGTGTGTGTACCGTGTGCGGTGTCGGCGAGCAGGCGGCGCAGGTGTGTGTGTGTGTACCGTGTGCGGTGTCGGCGAGCAGGCGGCGCAGGTGTGTGTGTGTGTACCGTGTGCGGTGTCGGCGAGCAGGCGGCGCAGGTGTGTGTGTGTACCGTATGTGGCGTCGGCGAGCAGGCGGCGCAGGTGTGTGTGTGTGTACCGTGTGCGGTGTCGGCGAGCAGGCGGCGCAGGTGTGTGTGTGTACCGTATGTGGCGTCGGCGAGCAGGCGGCGCAGGTGTGTGTGTGTGTACCGTGTGCGGTGTCGGCGAGCAGGCGGCGCAGGTGTGTGTGTGTACCGTGTGCGGTGTCGGCGAGCAGGCGGCGCAGGTGTGTGTGTGTGTACCGTGTGCGGTGTCGGCGAGCAGGCGGCGCAGGTGTGTGTGTGTGTACCGTGTGCGGTGTCGGCGAGCAGGCGGCGCAGGTGTGTGTGTGTACCGTATGTGGCGTCGGCGAGCAGGCGGCGCAGGTGTGTGTGTGTGTACCGTGTGCGGTGTCGGCGAGCAGGCGGCGCAGGTGTGTGTGTGTACCGTGTGCGGTGTCGGCGAGCAGGCGGCGCAGGTGTGTGTGTGTACCGTATGTGGCGTCGGCGAGCAGGCGGCGCAGGTGTGTGTGTGTGTACCGTGTGCGGTGTCGGCGAGCAGGCGGCGCAGGTGTGTGTGTGTGTACCGTGTGCGGTGTCGGCGAGCAGGCGGCGCAGGTGTGTGTGTGTACCGTATGTGGCGTCGGCGAGCAGGCGGCGCAGGTGTGTGTGTGTGTACCGTGTGCGGTGTCGGCGAGCAGGCGGCGCAGATGTGTGTGTGTGTACCGTGTGCGGTGTCGGCGAGCAGGCGGCGCAGGTGTGTGTGTGTACCGTATGTGGCGTCGGCGAGCAGGCGGCGCAGGTGTGTGTGTGTGTACCGTGTGCGGTGTCGGCGAGCAGGCGGCGCAGGTGTGTGTGTGTGTACCGTGTGCGGTGTCGGCGAGCAGGCGGCGCAGGTGTGTGTGTGTACCGTGTGCGGTGTCGGCGAGCAGGCGGCGCAGGTGTGTGTGTGTGTACCGTGTTCGGTGTCGGCGAGCAGGCGGCGCAGGTGTGTGTGTGTACCGTGTGCGGTGTCGGCGAGCAGGCGGCGCAGGTGTGTGTGTGTACCGTGTGCTGTGTCGGCGAGCAGGCGGCGCAGGTGTGTGTGTGTGTACCGTGTGCGGTGTCGGCGAGCAGGCGGCGCAGGTGTGTGTGTGTACCGTATGTGGCGTCGGCGAGCAGGCGGCGCAGGTGTGTGTGTGTGTACCGTGTGCGGTGTCGGCGAGCAGGCGGCGCAGGTGTGTGGTGTACCGTATGTGGCGTCGGCGAGCAGGCGGCGCAGGTGTGTGTGTGTGTACCGTGTGCGGTGTCGGCGAGCAGGCGGCGCAGGTGTGTGTGTGTACCGTGTGCGGTGTCGGCGAGCAGGCGGCGCAGGTGTGTGTGTGTGTACCGTGTGCGGTGTCGGCGAGCAGGCGGCGCAGGTGTGTGTGTGTGTACCGTGTGCGGTGTCGGCGAGCAGGCGGCGCAGGTGTGTGTGTGTACCGTATGTGGCGTCGGCGAGCAGGCGGCGCAGGTGTGTGTGTGTGTACCGTGTGCGGTGTCGGCGAGCAGGCGGCGCAGGTGTGTGTGTGTACCGTATGTGGCGTCGGCGAGCAGGCGGCGCAGGTGTGCGTGTGTGTACCGTGTGCGGTGTCGGCGAGCAGGCGGCGCAGGTGTGTGTGTGTACCGTATGTGGCGTCGGCGAGCAGGCGGCGCAGGTGTGTGTGTGTGTGTACCGTGTGCGGTGTCGGCGAGCAGGCGGCGCAGGTGTGTGTGTGTACCGTATGTGGCGTCGGCGAGCAGGCGGCGCAGGTGTGTGTGTGTGTACCGTGTGCGGTGTCGGCGAGCAGGCGGCGCAGGTGTGTGTGTGTACCGTATGTGGCGTCGGCGAGCAGGCGGCGCAGGTGTGTGTGTGTGTACCGTGTGCGGTGTCGGCGAGCAGGCGGCGCAGGTGTGCGTGTGTGTACCGTGTGCGGTGTCGGCGAGCAGGCGGCGCAGGTGTGTGTGTGTACCGTATGTGGCGTCGGCGAGCAGGCGGCGCAGGTGTGTGTGTGTGTGTACCGTGTGCGGTGTCGGCGAGCAGGCGGCGCAGGTGTGTGTGTGTACCGTATGTGGCGTCGGCGAGCAGGCGGCGCAGGTGTGTGTGTGTGTACCGTGTGCGGTGTCGGCGAGCAGGCGGCGCAGGTGTGTGTGTGTACCGTATGTGGCGTCGGCGAGCAGGCGGCGCAGGTGTGTGTGTGTGTACCGTGTGCGGTGTCGGCGAGCAGGCGGCGCAGGTGTGTGTGTGTGTACCGTGTGCGGTGTCGGCGAGCAGGCGGCGCAGGTGTGTGTGTGTGTACCGTGTGCGGTGTCGGCGAGCAGGCGGCGCAGGTGTGTGTGTGTACCGTGTGCGGTGTCGGCGAGCAGGCGGCGCAGGTGTGTGTGTGTGTACCGTGTGCGGTGTCGGCGAGCAGGCGGCGCAGGTGTGTGTGTGTACCGTATGTGGCGTCGGCGAGCAGGCGGCGCAGGTGTGTGTGTGTGTACCGTGTGCGGTGTCGGCGAGCAGGCGGCGCAGGTGTGTGTGTGTACCGTATGTGACGTCGGCGAGCAGGCGGCGCAGGTGTGTGTGTGTACCGTGTGCGGTGTCGGCGAGCAGGCGGCGCAGGTGTGTGTGTGTACCGTGTGCGGTGTCGGCGAGCAGGCGGCGCAGGTGTGTGTGTGTGTACCGTGTGCGGTGTCGGCGAGCAGGCGGCGCAGGTGTGTGTGTGTACCGTGTGCGGTGTCGGCGAGCAGGCGGCGCAGGTGTGTGTGTGTGTACCGTGTGCGGTGTCGGCGAGCAGGCGGCGCAGGTGTGTGTGTGTGTACCGTGTGCGGTGTCGGCGAGCAGGCGGCGCAGGTGTGTGTGTGTACCGTGTGCGGTGTCGGCGAGCAGGCGGCGCAGGTGTGTGTGTGTACCGTGTGCGGTGTCGGCGAGCAGGCGGCGCAGGTGTGTGTGTGTACCGTGTGCGGTGTCGGCGAGCAGGCGGCGCAGGTGTGTGTGTACCGTGTGCGGTGTCGGCGAGCAGGCGGCGCAGGTGCGCGAGCGCGGCGTCGGGCGGGGCGCGGTGCGGGTCGGGCACGGCCCAGGCCACGACGTGGTCGCGGCCGGTGGTGCGGCTGGCGGCCACGGTGAACAGCCGGCGCGCGCGCCACGCGGCCCGCAGCGCGGCCCACAGCCGCCGCCCCGCCGCGTCCCCGCGCACGCGGCTCACGCGCGGGAACCCCACCGCGTAGTACCTGGCGCCCGGCGCCGGGTGACACGAGCCCTGCGTGCCCGACTGGAAACTGACAACACACACACATAACACATCTCACGTGACTGCCCCACTACCGACTGGGAGGAGCGCTCAATATATATTCGCGGTAGCGACACTAAAAATACAAGGATTTTATAAATATTCTTTTTTAAAATGAAAACTTGTGTAGGCGTGTTAGACAATTTTTAATACGGGAAAATAATATTGAGTTCGCGTCAGCAACATTATTATACTAGGTTTCACCCGCGGCTTCGCCGGCGTGGTGTTCGTAATAAGTAGGCTATGTCCTTCCCCAGAACTTAGAATATCCATATAATGAAATATCATCACAAACAGCTTTGCAGATCAATCATGACACATTCATTTACAAAGATAAACAAATAGACAGACAAACAGACAATTAGATGTCACTTTAAATTATTATTATGCAAAGTAAGAATTAGGATGCACATTATTGAATTTATTGAAGAGCGTGTCGTACAACAGCAGCAAAATATAAACATCTGTAAATTGCATCACCTCGCAGGCTATTCCCGAAACTTTCCGCCTAATTATATTTATGGCTTAAAGAAAGAGAGCATAGATTTTTGTTTTTGTTTTTTTGAGTAAGGATTTTGAAACCAAATATTAGGTATGTTAGTCTGAAAGTTACTTTAAAATCTGCAGCGTGTCTGCGAGATTCAGCCGTTTTAAATATTTCTGTGGCTTTTTAAAGCGCTACAGCTCTTTAGATCTGTTGCCGACACCGATCTAAGGAATGTTCTGGTGTGATATCAGATACTTCGCATGCTTTCAATGTCGAGCTTGGAATTATTCTGGAGTCTCAGAAGCACGTTGAGACACCATATACACAGCGTGCTGTTAACGCAAATCTCGTACCTCTTCTGGTCTGGTTCACTCCGTCGAGATGCCAGATACTCAGCGTGTTGTTGCCGCCGATCTTAGGCCACGTCTGGTATCTCTGCAGCTCTATAAACTGCCTAATGCACCGCCTTCCCAAGCATTCGCAGCTCAATTCGTTGAGACGTTTCATTACGTCTAGCTATTTTCATAGCTCGGGCTTTATTAGTATTTTATGAATAATAATTTAAAAAAAAAACAAAATCGGTGATTATTTTAAACAAAAAACTGAAACAATTCCAATAGCTAACATATATGTAACAAAACATATTAACCGTTATTCTTTTCGTTACAACTTAAACCGTTCGTTATAACTTAAAAAAATGTGTAAGCGGTTGACCCTACAGGCCATCCCTGAAACTTCCCGCTAAATTAAGGTATTTTAAGCTCAAAAGAGTAAAAACTATAAAAATGGATTTTTTCAGTTCAAACATGTATATTGTTAAAATGGCAGTATATTGATTTTTGAAAAGTTGTATATTTTGGGAACGCTGATTGAATTTGAGTTGAGTTGAGTTGAATGACATTCAACTCAATTTTTGAGATCTAAAATATTGCTTTAGCTAAATAATGGATAGGTTGAAAAATTTCGTTGAGCGTTGAAAAAGTCTAAGTTGAGCAGAATTTAATCGAATGCCATCAACCGCGTTTCGATAGGTACATACACACACACATACAGACATACTGACGTCATCGCGAAAATAGTCGGAAAAGATTCCTAAGACCTCAAAATGTGGAGATCCAGTGAAAACTCGATTTTCGAAAATCGGGGCAAATTCAATAACTTCCTATCTACGTACACTATATACTACGTAGCAGGAAGTTAAAAATATAGTAGGTAATCTAATGAAAACTAAAAATAATTTACTTTACTTAACATTCACAAATACCTACAACTGGTACTCAAATAACATACTCAAATAACTAAAACAAACCAAAAAATCTGTAAATTGTGGCCCTACAGGTCATCGCTGAAACTTCCCGCTAAATTAAAGTATTTTAAGCACTAATAGTTTCAATCGGACCAGCCGTTCAAAAGTTATGAGACGTTTACATACACACATACACACACACAAACACACACACACACATACATGTATACAGATATACTGACGTCATCGCGAAAATAGTCGGAGAAAATTCCTAGGACTTTAAAACGTGGAGATCTGGTGAAAACTCGATTTTCAAAAATCGCGGCAAAATCAGTAACTTCTTTATCTACATACGTAGCGGGAATTTAAAAATAAATCTATCTTCTTCTTCTATGTATTAATACGTGAAGGGAAAACTTTGGATCCATGATAAAGGCAATTGAATGAACTGTGGAGTATTAAATTTGCCACAGATAACGTTTACATTGCGGAGAACTGCAGAAACCTAATATTTTTAAACAAAATGCATTAGAAATACACAAAAATAATAAAAATAAACATTACACACACTAAGTTTAAGTGACATACATGACATTATACACACGTCTATATTATTCATAGAAATATAATATATTTAAAGGTCAATGATATTATTTTCTTTACGGCTAAAGTCAGTTGTCAAGCAAGCTTAAAAGAGATTTTATTGTTTAGTCTGGTCGAATTTCGGCCACAGGCGATAGCTAGTTCTAATAAAACTGTAAGTAAAATAAAAAGTAATTTATATTTGTACTTAAAATAAAAACAATAATTATGTCTACTGTTCTAATATATAATATCGCATATTATGTTGCCTAGCGATCCGGTGTTGTTGTTGCCCACATGACCAAGAGGGTGCGATTCCTGGGTCGGGAATTCAAAGTATTTTTTTCAGTTTTCTGATAAAAACAACATTGCCCGGGATATGATAAAGCCCGGTTGGCGATATGCTTGCCACCTATCACATTATTGGACTTTTGGCGGGGTTATGTTAAGAAATGAATCTCGATGTGATTGATATTGAAGTCGATTTATTGAGGAATTATAATTGTATCCTCGGCTAATCGTGGGTTCACTTGTACTACCACACCGTGGCCGCCGCCGCTCTCAATCGACGACTAAGACCCCTATTTAACCCTGCACCCTGTAGCGAAATGCCACTGCTCCTGTAATTAGTCAACCTCCCCCCCCCCCCCTCCTGTCCCTCTCCCCGATGACGACGACGCACTAAGCCAAAGTCCGGTCTTAGGACAATCCTTAGCGCGGGCGTTGATTGCCGAAATTAAGATTTAAACTCTGACCGAGCACTCTACTCGACAGCTAGTACGGTGTCGCTGTTACGGCCCTCGGCCTTAAGGCCATCAGCTTTTGTCATTTCAAAAAGAAAAAAAAAACATTCGGGTCTCGCACGTGCGGTGTTGGCGCGCGTTGCTCGCCAATTGCTCGGAGCGCCGGTTTGAGGTCGCCATTTAGTTTAATCTTATCGTGATAACTTTTTAACTATTCGTCCGAATTTCTTAGTGTAAAAGACAAAGTTCATTTACATAAAATGCTGAAAGCGACAAATGTACTAATTTTACTAAAAAAGTAATAAATACTTCGAAATATGCTTTGTAAAAAAGTATCATAATTTAATTGTATTTATGGATCACTATTTTGGATATTATGGATTCCACATAAAAGGTAGACATATGCTGTCGCGGAGTTTTATTTAGTACTATTTAAGACAAACAATCCTTCCATACATTATCTTCGTGTAACTTCAGCGGTTTTCTCAGCGCACGCAAAGACAGCTCTCAGAAGGCAGCAATTTTTCCGACTTACTTGATACTTATCGTTATATTACCGCCAAATTACACGAAAACATTATAAATTGTAGCCTATGTGCTATTCTGATGTATAATCTATATTACTGTAAAGTTTCATTCTAATCCGTTTAGTAGTTTTTGCGTGATTGAGTAACAAACATCCATCCAAACATCCATCCTTACATCTAAACTTTCGCAATTATAATATTTATATAGATTACATAGATTTGAACTGATGGTTTGACATTTAAATTTTCTCATACCCATATCCCCGAAAAATTAGGCCAAGGTACAAACGGTGCCCCCACAATTAGTCAAAAATACTTAGCCCCACGATGTTAATAGGTGCCAATCTACCCCCAACCGAGCACTTATCCGACCCAAGCAACGTTATTTTTATCAGAACACTGAATAAGTACATTTTTTAAATTTACTCAACACGGGGATCGAACCCGTGACCTCATGCAGTCAACACCGACACCGACCACTAAACCACAAGGACGCAGGTATTTAACAATTAATACAAAAATTACAAAATACAATTTTACTTCTGCCAGCAGTCACCGTTACTACCTCCGCCTTTTTTAATTTCAATATAATCCCTTACACAATTGGTAACTTGATATGTCCAAACACAATTAGTAACTTCGCCAACGTGTGTTCCAGACGTGGATGATCATACGCTTTCACTATTGGACATTCTGCTGACCTTATCAAGACGATTACCAGATATCTATAGACGGCCCACTTGATACGTAAAACCACTGCCTAATCCGGATAAAAGTACCGGTAACGTGCATATCACGACCATCCTTACTTGGCAGTCATCGCGTTCGGCACTATGGGTCAGCAGATTGGGACGGCATGTGGGCTTTTTTTGCACCCATAGGGGCGTATGTGCTTCACGCTAGATGATCCGAGTGACGTCGCTGACTCTATCGCTGATGTGATACTGCAGAGCATGAAAATTTTCATCCCATTTTCTGCCGTACAAATTAGTGATAAGTCTCAGCCTTGGTTTGGTCGCTCCTATAAAACGGCTTCACGCCGAAAGCAGGAATTGCTTGCGAACTTGGGCTGCTGCGTCGGCACCTCGTGATGTAAAAACCAGCGAATTACGTATAATGTACAATTCTGCTTTGAGATTTTTCAAAAGAGCTATGGCCAAGGCAAAATCAGAACACATTGGCAGAATTGGTGAGAAATCAGTTCGCCTTCCTTCGGGAACTCGTGCGTTCTAGTCTCCCAAGGATGTCTTAAGGAATTTTTCTCAGCACTCTCTTCCATCCTTTGACGGAACGGAGAGTCATCTCTCTGGCCCATACCGCCGATGAAGGCCGATCTCCTGGGCTCGTTCTTTACGGCCAAGTCGACTCTATACGAACAAGGGAATGCACCGCGTACCATCCCGCATTGCATAGTTCTATGCCGGAACTAAAATTCCTGCAGTCTTCTGTGCGGTAAAATCCATGAATGTCGAGGACGTCGTGGACTTCATCAGTAAGAAGACGTCTCTCCACTTGAGGGTTGAGCGTCTGCAGTCTCGCCACAAGGTCAACTTTAGTTCTTTTGTGGTGAGAGTACTGACGCATCTCCTGTCGACCTTTGAGGTGGGGGAATTCTGGCCGACTGATGTAGTCTACCGAAGGTTCCGGGGGAGACTCCGGAATGAAGTGCGTGTTACGTCACCGTCAATACGTGACAAAGTGTAGTTTTTAAGTATATTATATTGATATGTATTTTAGTCTATAAGGTATTTATAATATGAGCCATGTTGCCTGAATTAAATGACTATTATTATTATTATTATTTTCCTTGGACGTTCACAAGTCTAGTGGGCCGGATGGTATCCCTCCAATTGTGCTTAAAAGTGCTCCTGAATTCACGCCAGTATTAACGCGGCTAATTTGACTCTCCTTCTCACACGGCATGGTATCAAAATCGTGCTTTAGTGCATTCCATCTCTAAGGGAGATAGCCCTAATTTATCCAGCTACTGGCCTATAGCAATAAATTCGTTGTTCTCCAAAATTAAGGAAACCATCATCAACTACCAGCTCCTATAGTGTTTAGATAAGCACCAACTGATTAGAGACCGTTAGTACGGTTTCCGTCATGGCCGGTCAACTGGTGGTCTTCTATTGTACTCGGGTATGGCACAAAACGCTTCTCGCGAAACTGCCTTCCTACAGGCTTCCTCAGAATTATGCAAGTAGATCACCAGGTTTTGGCTGATCGGAGCATCAAAATCGTAGTTGATGGTGCATGCTCCAACTTTAAGCCTGTCAATTCTTGTTTTTCCCCAAGGCTGCGTGCTATCACCGATGCATTTTCTTCTGTATATCAATGACATGTTGCGAATTAGTAACATACATGGTAGTACTGGTGATGCTACATACTGAGGCCGTGGCGGTATTTCTCTTGAACATGTCGTAAAGGGCCGGAACAAGTTTGTGTCGGAAGTCCGAGAATCGACTTACTCGTCAAAGCTTTGTCGCATCACCTCGATTTGAGAATGAGTATTCTCAAATCGAGGTGCCAACTCCTCCGGCTCCGACACACATACCGATCTCATATATATTTTTTGTAATATTGTGATATTATTAAAAAAATAGATGATATGAAAAAAGACAAGCCCAGTGAGTTTCTTCCGCTGATCTCCTAAGTGTGTGACCGCGTTTCCAATCCGGTAGCAGTTTTCAAAAAAATATGTTGACATGTCAAAATAACTTGTAAAAAGTTTTATCGAATAAAGTACTTGATTTCTAATTTCTCTCCTGACAGCGTCAGCCAGTGTCGGAATTCTGAGAGTCGACATATTGAATAACCTTCAGTTTTGCGGTCATTTGGAAGGTAAGGCTAAACTAGCCTCCAAAAAGCTCGGTGTGCTCAGCAGAGCAAAATAGGACTTCTTGCCGGTCCATCATCTCCAACTTTATAAGGTGCAAATTCGGCCTTAAATGGAGTACTGTTCTCACTTTTTAGGCCGGAGCTCGCCAGTACCAGCTTCTTCCACTTGATCGCATTCAGCGTAAAGCGGTTCGAATTGACGATTAGGCTATTTCCAAACGGCTTCACTGTTTGGCATTATGCAGACATGTAGATCCGTTCTGCATCTTTAATCACATCTATCATGGAGAGTGTTCCGACGAGTTGTTTGGATTAATTCCTGCTGCTGATTTCCATCATCGGACATCACGACAAAATCTGAAGTTCCACCCTCACCATCCCGATGTCTGGAAATCTACAACCGTGCGGTTCTCTCGGCACTTTTTGCTTCGTACCACTCTTTTGTGGAATCTATTACCGGTAGGGGTTTTTTCGAACAGATATACGATTTGGGGACCATCAAGAAAAGAGCTTACTAATTTTTAAAAGGTCGGCAATGCGGCCACAAGACTTGAAGGTATTACGGATGTCCATGGGCGACGGTGATCACGTAACATCAGGTGCACCTCCTGCTCGTTTGCCCCCTCTTCAAAAAAAAAATCATTCATCGCCACCGTATGGTCTTCATCATTGAAAAATCGTCTGTGCCAAAGGTCTAATTAAGGAATGAAAAGCAATAACTTAAGACTAGCTCCGGATTACAAAATTAATAATTAATTTTATCAAAACCTCATGGTAATCTTATAAAACAATCTTGGAAATGCACATCATATGAACCGTCTAATGAATTGTACTGCTAGCACTTTTGATCCCCATCAACCTCAGTCCCAACTCCGTCCAGCACTTGTAAAGGCTAGAGCTCTCCAATAGTACATACGTGTAAATTAATTTTAGGTGAATAAAATACTTAAAAAAGGCTGCTTTGTGTAACTGCACGAAACTTAATTTTCTTAATCATTATTGTGTTAGTTATTATGGTCGTAGGGCTTTAGTCAATGGAATACACATCCACATTCGCAGTACCGCCACGACTGGTGTCGACGATAATCTTTGTTTTCTCCACCAGCAAATTAAGGTCGAGGTCTAGGATCAACTGAAGAAACAAACAATGCTACTAAATCTTGTTTTGTTTGTTGTTGTTGATTAAACTGAAAGTGCTGATTTAGATTTTGTAATTAATTAGTACATTAATTTGGAATTTACTAAAAAAACAATTTCACTGGTTTTTTATTCAGGTTCTTAAAATTACTCAAAATCTTCCAGGCTGAATCAGTTAAAATTTTCTGGAAGTCTAAGTTTGGCGGAATCCAATCGAACGCCATCAATTTTGTTTCAATTTATTCAAAAGTTATGAGATGTTTACATACATACACAGACAATTGAAAGTAGTCGGAAAAAGTTTCTAGGTCTTCGAAACGTGGAGATCGCGTGGAAACTTATTTCAAAATAAGTAACTTCCTTACCTATATACGTAGTGGGAAGTTAAAATTTTGTTTATCAGCCTGGTCTAACGGTCCAGTCTTGTGTGTATAATAAAGTTTATGGTTATCTAGAGTCTAGTCATGAGTCGTCGATAAAAGTCAAAAAGTGTGGTAGTTGAATTGTAAACATAACCTATACTTTCAATGATACAATTGTATCGTTGAAAGTATGAGCTATGTTTATAATACTACATACTATTACTATTAATAATACAAACTAGTTTAATTACTATGTCTCGGCCGCACTTGCGTGTATCGTCCCGAAGTTTTATATGCGCGTTAAGGCACACGCAGTCTGAAATGTATGCGACAATAGCCGGTCACACCTGCATTTATCGTGTCATTCCACGAAGCTTTGTGACGATGAGGCCAGTGCGGGCGAGGCATAACAGTAATGCAGTTGTGTAGTAGGTGTGGTGTCGGCAGCAGTACTCACTCGTAGACGACGAGGATGTCGTCGCCGTCGCGGCGCCAGCGCAGCGCGCCGCCCGGCTGCGGCCCGCGCGCCGACCAATCCACGCCCTCCTCCTGCCACGCCTGCGCACACCGCACACCTCACACCTCACACCTCACACCCACTACACGGACATGCACACATGCCCACCGGACTTGCTACCATAGGCCGTCCACCCCGCACCGGTCATACACTTGACAAACGTTATACAGACATATAGTAGCAAAACCCGGTGGGCATGTTTGCTGCATCGCCCACGAGCATGTCCGTCTAGTGAATTCTCCGCTTCAACTCCACACTTACAATTACTACCATTTTTTCGTACAAAAATAAACATTTAAATAGACAATTTTAAAGAATAGACAGTCTGTCATTCTGACCAGCGATTCATAGGAAGGCCAAACGTACCACTGCTATGATTACTAAACCAGAGTTTCGCTAGCTTTTACTCGGGTTTAACAACCGCTTTACATATTCCTGTCGCAATAGCGTCAATGATTGTCACTATCATGTTCTAGTAGGGAGGGTAAAGAAGGTAAACTCTGTCGGACACACCAACTCTTTGGGCTGGCTCGAACCGACTAATTTCCACACTCTCACAGTATACCGTTGTGAAACAGCAGCATATTAATGTAGGTGAACGATTAGATACATATAATATAAATAGCACTACGACCTATCGTTTTAGCGTACAGATATTTATAAAATCAAATTACATTTTTTGTTAAAAAAATATTAATTATTAATTACATCCTCATTTAAAAAAAACTGAATTAATTTAATTTAAGCGCCCCATTGGTCGAGTGGTTAGCGACTCTGACTACGCAATTGACGGAACTCGGGTTTGATGCCCGACGGGAACAAGCATTTGTGATGAGTAATGACATATATATATATATATATATATATATATATATATATATATATATATGTGTGTGTGTGTGTGTGTGTGTGTTTCTATGTAAAAGTATCGTTAGCTAACACCCATAGCACAAGTAACTCGCTTACTTTGGGGTTAGATCAGTAAATGTAATTTGTCCTGTGAATATTTATTTATTTAATTAATAAAATAATTATATTTAGTCAAACATGTTAAGTATAAAGTCATAAATAACGATAGTTATAACATTTATAATGATAGTTAAGGAGAAGTCAAACTTATTTGCCAACCTTTTTGTTAGCTGTATCATAATTTAAATAAATTATCACTAATCATCACTGATGACACTATTTTTGAAAAAAGTTTCTGAAACTAAAAAAAAGAATAATTTAATTCATTTATTTTAAGCATTGTCAACAAAGCACATAAACATTGCCTCCACTGACAATGAAACTCCATGACTGGTATGTTGTATAATTACGTGAGGAAGTTAAGGGACCAATCACACCAAATCTCACGTAGAAGAGTGGAGGTGACTCGGCAAATATCACGCAATTTTTTTTCGCAAAAACAGCTTATAACATTCAAGAAAAACATGGTTAAATAAATTAAACATGTTAAATCATATTTTACTACGAATTTTAATAGTTCCTTTTGATGTAAGTGCTCGATTCTTTCACAATGATTTCTGTACAAATAGGGTACCTATTTTGACCTAATTATCCTATACAAATATTCATGTACGCGATAGATATCAAAGTTCATTGTTTACAAACAGCGATTTGCCGAACTCGTGATTAGACCTATTAGCTCACCACTGTCGTCCGCATATTTCTGCAATATACTATACTCATTGAGGTTTATGATGAAGATAAGCAGAATTGTTTTTGAGGTGACAACTTCTTTAGGTTCGTTCGTTGGTCATTTTTTGTGATGGGAAAAAATACATTGAACTCGTGACACGTGACCGTAACCCACACTTTTGTAAATAAATATGTACATATATACAGACTGACTGGTGAGTTACCTTCGATACTTCTGGAGAGCACTCGGTACTCGATTCTCGTTGAAATGAAATTATAAAATTAGGGGCTTAATTTTTGATCAATATTTCTCTAAAAATATGTGAAATATAGATATTATACTATATAAGCTATATAAGCACGCCGCGGTACGCGCTAGTTGACATCAAGGACACGCCGCTGCCACCCCCCGCTATTCTGTTTTGATAGCGTGCTACGCGACCCGTATGTATGCGCGGTGTCCGAGTATGGTGCAGGTAAATATAGAATTCTCGGTGTATTGTTTACTAAGAAGTATTTTAATAATGATTTTTAATGTTCTGCTCAATTTTTTATTTTTCTTGGCACTACCAGAGTGCTACTGTTTTCTTTATGACATATCTATTGGTTACATAGCCTATCGTGCTCTTTAACATGTACACTATTTTACCAGTCAATGTGTATATTGGTTGAGGGCATTATACTAGGATAGTTTCCTTTTTCTTTTTTTTCCTTTTTCTTCCTGTACCAACACCTTTATTACTCGTGTCTTATATGTCTATAATGCTGCGGCCGCACTTGCGTCTACCGTCACAAAGCTTCGCACAATGATGCGATACACGCAGATGTGACCGGCTATTACGGCTATCGTCGCAAATGTTCGAATTGCGTGCGCCTTATCACACGTTTGGCGATAACTGAAAGGGTTTTAGCGCACCAATATGTTCGGGATGATAGGCTGGCACTCACCGGCAGGTCGGCGAGCTGGCCGCGCCGCTGCCAGCACTCCGGCGCCCGCTGCAGTTCCCCGCCCGCGACACCACCACCTGCTTACACCCATCACCAACATACTTCCATATATTCTACGACGGTCAAACTAAAAGTGTGTAGTTTTATTGGCCGCTTGTAAACAATACATACTCTGACCACAAATACTGTCACAATTAAAAAAAATATTACATTTGAATTTGGAATCTGTCATTTTTATATGATTGTTCATGATATTTAGTCATCGTCGCGCCAATACATTGCAAAATATTTTGTGATATTAAAACGGAGCGGAGTAATTAAGAGAATGAACCGCTATGGTTTGCATTACACAAAGTAGGTATAGCGCAAAATACAATTTTTAAAACTCTCCATATGCTTGGTATTAGTCCGCTGCGAACAAGTTTTATACATTTTTAATTATTTTATATACATAAATGTATTAAACTAACACACTGTAATAGTAATAAATGTATCATACAATAGAACATATGTTTTTTCTTTGTAACAATATTTATGACAGTACTAGGTATTAAATTCTGAAATGGAACTCGTTACCGATATTGTTGAACACATATTTAATTTGTTTAGATTTGGCGACAAATTAAAAATAGACTCTCACGTCAGCATAAATTTATGCCTTGATTTTTTATGACTTTCGATGTCATTTAAGTCAGCATGAAAGTTGTGATAGACTTCGAATAGACCTTTCACGATGAATCCACTATTTACAACTGGTTTTAATGAATTTAATCGTCTTCGCACTACCAACGATCTGCGTGAGGGCTACAGCTTGCTACAGGGGAGGGGGAGGGAGAGGGAGAGGGGGGAGAGAGAGGGGGGGGAGAGAGAGGGAGAGGGAGAGGGAGAGGGAGAGGGAGAGGGAGAGGGAGAGGGAGGGGGAGAGGGAGAGGGAGAGGGAGAGGGAGAGGGGGGGGGGAGAGAGAGAGAGAGAGAGAGAGAGAGAGAGAGAGAATGTACAGTTTTTTGACTTTCCTACGATTTTTTTAAATGTATAGATAATCATGTATTGCTGTTGTTCGGCTGCATGTCACAGAACATAACGTTCATAGGGTCGTAGAGTGTGAAATATTTGACTAAATTAGTTCCAGTAATTGTTAAAAGTTTAATTATTCAGTTTTAAATGCAACACATTAGCAGAATCACATACTTCTGTCGAAGAATCCACTTTTCATGTGGATTTATACTTCAGCTATAACAGCTTCGTTCGATTTATATCGTCATATAAATGATCTTTCACCATGGTGGGCCGGGCTGCTTGGAAGAATAGACTTGCCGTTCTGCCAGGCAGGTCGTAAAAGGCAACCGATTGGCTATGCGAGTCACTATCATCGTGGCTACTAGGTGGTAGATTTCTGCATTGTCTCGCCCGGGTCTGCTACCACCGCCTTACATATTCCTGCCGCAATAGCGTCAGTGCTTGTCGCTGCCGTGTTCCGGTTTGGAGGGTAAGGTAGCCGGTAAATTTATGCATGTGGCATTAGACCACGCCACAAGATAGCAACGCACCATTAAGACCTTTGGTGTCTATAGGCGATGGTTGACTCTTTCCATCAGGGGACCCATCTGCTTGTTTGCTATCTTATGATATTAAAAAAAAGGCAGGTCGTAAAAGGTGACTGATTGGCTACGCGTGTCACTACCATCGTGACTACTAGCTGATAGAGTTCTGCCGTCGGCCGGAACGTCTCGGCCGGGTATTTGGTACCACCGCCTTACCTATTCCCACCACAATAGCAAAATAGTCAGTGTCCTGTTCCGATTCTGAAGGGTGGGGTAGACGGTAGACCTACGCATATAGCTTTGACATCGCGTCACACGGATAGCAAAGCACCGTTACCATGGTGGGTGTCTATACGCAAAGGTTTCTATTTTCATCATTAGAGCTATCTGCTTGTTTGCTATCTAATGTTTGCTATCTAAGACTTAAAAAAATGGAAAATAAAAATAAATGAACATCATTTGGAAGAATATCTGATAAACAGAGTAAACTACAAAACAGGACACTAGTTTAGGTGTCCCCCAGGGATCGATATACGGGCTCTTGCCGTTTGTTATTTACATAAATTACATTCATGAAATTAAATTGCACTGTCACAAATCTATGCATTTATGCAAATGGTATATAAGTCTTTAAATATTTTCGGCTGGGAAGGAATAGTGATTTAAATTGAAAGTCACAAACAAACAATATAGGAAAAATTAATAATTTCTCCAAAGTAAACCCGTGACATTATGTCCGAATATTTTACACAAATGTGGTTAATTGGTCGTGTTTATTATTTTTGGATTATGGAAATTCGTTTTAAATATAAATAGGGAGTGCAGTGAGTATACGGAATATCGTGGAATATCATATACAGTATACTGACTGCACTCTATATATTGTGTATGGTATAGTTGGTATAGTGTGTGTATGGTATAGTGAGTATACGTACCCCGGGTGGTGGGCTCTGTGTCCATCAGCTCGCCCCGCGCCTGTGAAACAAAGCCACCATTAACATTCTCCACTATCAAGCTTAGCATTTTATCACTCACTACTTACTCGCTTGCTTAGTTATTTGTTGTTTTTCTTTATATACATACGTCTTGTTACTCTTAAGTGGGCTCAATGGTAGATAACTCTTCAAAAATAAGTTTACCTTTTGTACAAGTTTATTAACTAAATTTTTATTAATTCCTATTGTGTGGTAAAACTAATATATCTGTATCGTTTGAAAACAACAATTTTCACCTATCATTTAGTGATCCATTTCCTTCCTTCCAATATAACGGAACAAGACACCGAACTCCACCAACTGATAGTTCTTTGACGACTTGCTCCTTTTTCTAACGACTCCGTTTCCGACTTTTAACTTTTGTTTGCCTCTCAGAACAACATAATGATGCACGATGTACACAGGCTATATGTAGAAGTATAAGCGGAAGGGCTCTCATACCAAAAACTAAACTCCACTGGCACACAAGCCTTATTCGATCTATTATAAACCGTTTCTTCTAGGCATTTTGATTCCAAATGGTGTAACACTAGTCACGAGGTCCGATAAAGTTCACGACGGTAAAGGTCTCTTCAAAAGAAAAAATCCTTCTGATATACGTCAGTAACTGAATGGCTGAGTTTCTAATTCTCTGCTCAACCGATACCAAAACTTGCATGTATGTGTGTTGTTCAATTTGCAAAAAAAAGCAGCCTATGTCACACCTGGATAGAGAAGCTCGAACCATTACTGACATTTTTCGAGGTAAAAAGCACCCCAACAACAGTCAACACTCCCCTGCCTCAAACTCAGGATTTTTTTAGTGTCAATATGGAAGAGCTTGACTACAATCTCAGCTAAAGGTAAGCTAAGATGTGGCCTAAGATGGAACGCGCTTCCCTAAAAGGTATCTAACTATCCACTTATTGAATTTTAGCTGAACGGACATATATAACAGCGATGTGGTCACTGTATACATGTGAGATGTGTATTAGTGTGTGTGTGCGTGTGTGTGTGTACCTGCAGGCTGTCCTTGCTCTCGTGGCTGAGGTAGGTGGACACGGTGTCGCCGCTGTGTCACGTGAGGTGTGTGTGTGTGTGTGTGTGTGTACCTGCAGGCTGTCCTTGCTCTCGTGGCTGAGGTAGGTGGACACGGTGTCGCCGCTGTGTCACGTGAGGTGTGTGTGTACCTGCAGGCTGTCCTTGCTCTCGTGGCTGAGGTAGGTGGACACCGCTGTGTCACGTGAGGTGTGTGTGTGTGTACCTGCAGGCTGTCCTTGCTCTCGTGGCTGAGGTAGGTGGACACGGTGTCGCCGCTGTGTCACGTGAGGTGTGTGTGTACCTGCAGGCTGTCCTTGCTCTCGTGGCTGAGGTAGGTGGACACCGCTGTTTCACGTGAGGTGTGTGTGTGTGTACCTGCAGGCTGTCCTTGCTCTCGTGGCTGAGGTAGGTGGACACGGTGTCGACACTGTGTCACGTGAGGTGTGTGTGTGTGTACCTGCAGGCTGTCCTTGCTCTCGTGGCTGAGGTAGGTGGACACGGTGTCGCCGCTGTGTCACGTGAGGTGTGTGTGTACCTGCAGGCTGTCCTTGCTCTCGTGGCTGAGGTAGGTGGACACCGCTGTGTCACGTGAGGTGTGTGTGTGTGTACCTGCAGGCTGTCCTTGCTCTCGTGGCTGAGGTAGGTGGACACGGTGTCGCCGCTGTGTCACGTGAGGTGTGTGTGTACCTGCAGGCTGTCCTTGCTCTCGTGGCTGAGGTAGGTGGACACCGCTGTGTCACGTGAGGTGTGTGTGTGTGTACCTGCAGGCTGTCCTTGCTCTCGTGGCTGAGGTAGGTGGACACGGTGTCGCCGCTGTGTCACGTGAGGTGTGTGTGTACCTGCAGGCTGTCCTTGCTCTCGTGGCTGAGGTAGGTGGACACCGCTGTGTCACGTGAGGTGTGTGTGTGTGTACCTGCAGGCTGTCCTTGCTCTCGTGGCTGAGGTAGGTGGACACGGTGTCGCCGCTGTGTCACGTGAGGTGTGTGTGTACCTGCAGGCTGTCCTTGCTCTCGTGGCTGAGGTAGGTGGACACCGCTGTGTCACGTGAGGTGTGTGTGTGTGTACCTGCAGGCTGTCCTTGCTCTCGTGGCTGAGGTAGGTGGACACGGTGTCGCCGCTGTGTCACGTGAGGTGTGTGTGTACCTGCAGGCTGTCCTTGCTCTCGTGGCTGAGGTAGGTGGACACCGCTGTGTCACGTGAGGTGTGTGTGTGTGTACCTGCAGGCTGTCCTTGCTCTCGTGGCTGAGGTAGGTGGACACCGCTGTGTCACGTGAGGTGTGTGTGTGTACCTGCAGGCTGTCCTTGCTCTCGTGGCTGAGGTAGGTGGACACGGTGTCGCCGCTGTGTCACGTGAGGTGTGTGTGTACCTGCAGGCTGTCCTTGCTCTCGTGGCTGAGGTAGGTGGACACCGCTGTGTCACGTGAGGTGTGTGTGTGTGTACCTGCAGGCTGTCCTTGCTCTCGTGGCTGAGGTAGGTGGACACGGTGTCGCCGCTGTGTCACGTGAGGTGTGTGTGTGTGTACCTGCAGGCTGTCCTTGCTCTCGTGGCTGAGGTAGGTGGACACGGTGTCGCCGCTGTGTCACGTGAGGTGTGTGTGTGTGTACCTGCAGGCTGTCCTTGCTCTCGTGGCTGAGGTAGGTGGACACGGTGTCGCCGCTGTGTCACGTGAGGTGTGTGTGTGTGTGTGTGTGTACCTGCAGGCTGTCCTTGCTCTCGTGGCTGAGGTAGGTGGACACGGTGTCGCCGCTGTGTCACGTGAGGTGTGTGTGTACCTGCAGGCTGTCCTTGCTCTCGTGGCTGAGGTAGGTGGACACCGCTGTGTCACGTGAGGTGTGTGTGTGTGTACCTGCAGGCTGTCCTTGCTCTCGTGGCTGAGGTAGGTGGACACGGTGTCGCCGCTGTGTCACGTGAGGTGTGTGTGTGTACCTGCAGGCTGTCCTTGCTCTCGTGGCTGAGGTAGGTGGACACGGTGTCGCCGCTGTGTCACGTGAGGTGTGTGTGTGTACCTGCAGGCTGTCCTTGCTCTCGTGGCTGAGGTAGGTGGACACGGTGTCGCCGCTGTGTCACGTGAGGTGTGTGTGTGTGTGTGTACCTGCAGGCTGTCCTTGCTCTCGTGGCTGAGGTAGGTGGACACGGTGTCGCCGCTGTGTCACGTGAGGTGTGTGTGTGTGTGTGTGTACCTGCAGGCTGTCCTTGCTCTCGTGGCTGAGGTAGGTGGACACGGTGTCGCCGCTGTGTCACGTGAGGTGTGTGTGTACCTGCAGGCTGTCCTTGCTCTCGTGGCTGAGGTAGGTGGACACGGTGTCGACACTGTGTCACGTGAGGTGTGTGTGTGTGTACCTGCAGGCTGTCCTTGCTCTCGTGGCTGAGGTAGGTGGACACGGTGTCGCCGCTGTGTCACGTGAGGTGTGTGTGTACCTGCAGGCTGTCCTTGCTCTCGTGGCTGAGGTAGGTGGACACCGCTGTGTCACGTGAGGTGTGTGTGTGTGTACCTGCAGGCTGTCCTTGCTCTCGTGGCTGAGGTAGGTGGACACGGTGTCGCCGCTGTGTCACGTGAGGTGTGTGTGTACCTGCAGGCTGTCCTTGCTCTCGTGGCTGAGGTAGGTGGACACGGTGTCGACACTGTGTCACGTGAGGTGTGTGTGTGTGTACCTGCAGGCTGTCCTTGCTCTCGTGGCTGAGGTAGGTGGACACGGTGTCGCCGCTGTGTCACGTGAGGTGTGTGTGTACCTGCAGGCTGTCCTTGCTCTCGTGGCTGAGGTAGGTGGACACCGCTGTGTCACGTGAGGTGTGTGTGTGTGTACCTGCAGGCTGTCCTTGCTCTCGTGGCTGAGGTAGGTGGACACGGTGTCGCCGCTGTGTCACGTGAGGTGTGTGTGTACCTGCAGGCTGTCCTTGCTCTCGTGGCTGAGGTAGGTGGACACGGTGTCGACACTGTGTCACGTGAGGTGTGTGTGTGTGTACCTGCAGGCTGTCCTTGCTCTCGTGGCTGAGGTAGGTGGACACGGTGTCGCCGCTGTGTCACGTGAGGTGTGTGTGTACCTGCAGGCTGTCCTTGCTCTCGTGGCTGAGGTAGGTGGACACCGCTGTGTCACGTGAGGTGTGTGTGTGTGTACCTGCAGGCTGTCCTTGCTCTCGTGGCTGAGGTAGGTGGACACGGTGTCGCCGCTGTGTCACGTGAGGTGTGTGTGTGTGTACCTGCAGGCTGTCCTTTCTCTCGTGGCTGAGGTAGGTGGACACGGTGTCGCCGCTGTGTCACGTGAGGTGTGTGTGTACCTGCAGGCTGTCCTTGCTCTCGTGGCTGAGGTAGGTGGACACCGCTGTGTCACGTGAGGTGTGTGTGTGTGTACCTGCAGGCTGTCTTTGCTCTCGTGGCTGAGGTAGGTGGACACGGTGTCGCCGCTGTGTCACGTGAGGTGTGTGTGTACCTGCAGGCTGTCCTTGCTCTCGTGGCTGAGGTAGGTGGACACCGCTGTGTCACGTGAGGTGTGTGTGTGTGTACCTGCAGGCTGTCCTTGCTCTCGTGGCTGAGGTAGGTGGACACGGTGTCGCCGCTGTGTCACGTGAGGTGTGTGTGTACCTGCAGGCTGTCCTTGCTCTCGTGGCTGAGGTAGGTGGACACCGCTGTGTCACGTGAGGTGTGTGTGTGTGTACCTGCAGGCTGTCCTTGCTCTCGTGGCTGAGGTAGGTGGACACGGTGTCGCCGCTGTGTCACGTGAGGTGTGTGTGTACCTGCAGGCTGTCCTTGCTCTCGTGGCTGAGGTAGGTGGACACCGCTGTGTCACGTGAGGTGTGTGTGTGTGTACCTGCAGGCTGTCCTTGCTCTCGTGGCTGAGGTAGGTGGACACCGCTGTGTCACGTGAAGTGTGTGTGTGTGTACCTGCAGGCTGTCCTTGCTCTCGTGGCTGAGGTAGGTGGACACCGCTGTGTCACGTGAGGTGTGTGTGTGTGTACCTGCAGGCTGTCCTTGCTCTCGTGGCTGAGGTAGGTGGACACCGCTGTGTCACGTGAGGTGTGTGTGTGTGTACCTGCAGGCTGTCCTTGCTCTCGTGGCTGAGGTAGGTGGACACGGTGTCGCCGCTGTGTCACGTGAGGTGTGTGTGTACCTGCAGGCTGTCCTTGCTCTCGTGGCTGAGGTAGGTGGACACGGTGTCGACGCTGTGTCGGCGTCCGCCGCGCCAGTTCTCGTCTGTGCCTTCCGACTCACCCTCTCGCTCGCACACCTCGCGCTGTCTCTCTGCTGTCTTGTTACCTAAAACGATAAAGCGTCCAAAGTAAAATATATGTTATACAGTCCTTTATATACAGAGGTTGACTGGTCATATGACGTGATATTACATACTTTAATATACAGGCTGTTTTTTAGCCGAGGGACGAGATCAAACCCGTGAAAATTCACGCTTAAACATATCGAATTAAAATAGTCAAAAAATAAATAAATTGGTAAATAAACGAGAAAATAGTAATTCAAATATTGTCAAGTCTCGTAACTCATGGTTACCCTCGTCACGAATCATCATAATAACATAAGTAGTAGTAGTAGGTAGATAGATAATGTAAATGTAATCCTCCCCGTATTAAGCGAAATACCTAGGCGCTAAATAATGATAAATATTTTAAGCGTGTTATAATTTTAAAAAAGAAGCTAGGCACGAATTAAAAATGTAAGACACAGCTAATATTTGCCTTAGTATTTCTGGCGTAAATGAAATCATCCTCTTCACAATGAGCGAACTTGATTAATTATTATTAACAACATTTTACAATAATCTCAATTGTTGAATTTATCCTTCTTTATTTTTGTATTTGGCGATTTGGGAACATCTCGGCTTAGCACCTAATAGCACGTCGCACATAATCATTACGTAGCGCACAGGCACGTACCATATCCCAATATCCTTCATTGGAATACTGCTAAGATGACATTGTTATTATTAATCACAAGCACTACCATAAAAACATGCGAGGCAGTTTATTGCACTACGCGGAAACACAGCCAGACGTCGCGATGCAATGGCCCAAACTGAAGATGCGCAGGGCTCTGCGTCTGGCCGTCTGCCTCAACGGCTGCCGGCGTTAGCCACAATAACTATTATGTAAACTGTGCGCTAGCGCAAATGAACCACCGACAAAGTTCATTGTCCCACGGCACGCGTCATACTTGTCTACAGGCATATGAATGGTGTAGTTTATGGGATAATTGGTCAAAAACTAAGGTCATATATTTTATGGATATTTGGGCTCAGAATCAAATACTGAGTACTCTTCTTCAACAGGTCCCTCGGCTAAAAAACAGCCTGTATAGTCTTTTACCAGTCAAACTGTATATGCCAATATTATTATATGGTGATAGAGTTCTGCATTGTCTCGCCCGGGTCTGGTACTACCGCCTTACCTAATCCTGCCGCAATAGTGTCAGTGCTTGTCACTGTCATGCTCTGGTTTGGAAGGTAAGGTAGCCGGTAAACGTATGCATGTGACATTAGACCTCGCCACAAGATAGCAACGCACCATTAACATCTTTGGTGTCTATAGACGATGGTTGACTCTTTTCATCAGGAGACCCATGTTGCTTGTTTGCTATCTTATGATATAAAAAAATAATAATACTAGATATGACCGCGGCGACTGTAACCACTGGCGTGACTGTATCCCTCTAAAACAAACAAGGCGATTTCCTAGGTCGAGTAATTTTTGAAAAACTGCACAAACTACCAGATCACGTCTATTTCAAATTCTAATATGGCTTTTGCTCTACAAAGACATGTGCGGCAAGGCTATGTGTTGGTTCCTAGCGGCTGTCATTTTAGGCGTCCCACAAGGTTCCATTCTTAGTCTATTTTTATTTCTTGTATACATAAATGACATAATTATTTTTGTGTTACAGCACTCACCCCATGCTTGGGAAACTGGAAAAACCTTAAATGACATATATACCTTACTACACGTGAAATAAGCATGGAATCGTTCTGTTTGCGTATAATACTTACTTCTATATAGTGAAAAGACAAATCAATGAAATGACGAAATGAATATTGCGGTCTTAAAAGTTGTACGATAGTTCAATGTTAACAATTTGCTTTTAAATGATTACAAAATGGAGTGTATCAAATTTTTCAATGCCTAGTAAACTCACTAAATATATTGAGATTGTGAAGAAACTGTCGCGCGAGATTCGGCTTCCTCTCCCGCGGCGAGGCGCTTCGTGCACCGCGCCGCCCGCTCTCCCGCGCCGCCCGCGCCGGCCGCGCCGCCTGCGCACCTTGTGCCGACTGCGCCGACCGCGCCGACTGCACCGACTGCACTGACCGCGCAGACTGCACCGATTGTACCGACTGCACTGACTGCACGCTAGAGCCCGTGTGCTGCTGCGGTATACGTGCTCTTCTAACTGCAAAACGAACCATAATTTCAACCATTGTTTCGATAATAATCGAGGACATTTAAATTCAAATAAATGTTTATGATACACTTATTACAAAATATCTAGTCTTAAACTTCTATATTTACATAGAATTTCAGTGGCGAAGGGTGGAAGTCTGAAGAGAAAACGGTGCAAAATATTATCTCTTCATCACCATCACCGTTATGGTCAGCCTGTACCATATATTTCCGGTGAATCCCACGGGAACAACTTGTTTTTCCTGGATTAAGCAATCTCTACACCATTCCAGGTCATCATCTAACTTTTTATGCCAAAATTCATTCAAATTGATCCAACCGTTTTTTGTACTTTAAAAACAGTGTTTTTCATATGTCGCTTTAAAAAGGTTTTTTTATGTAGCTGTACAATGCAATTTCAAAAAAATGAAAATTGCGTATGCAAAGCTGAGCACAATCACAAGATGCGGGAGACGCATCTTGCAATTATGCTTGAAAATTAAACGCTAAGAAAATATCAACACAACTGCCAAAACCCATTATTTGGCAACCCGTACCAAGTTGAAGTCCTTTAGTTAAAAAAAATAATCAGAATATAATATCAACATAAACTACCAAAATGTAAAATCGTGGCAATTAAAACCCGAGACAACATAGAGAGCGATATAGTGCGACAGCGGCACGTGCACTGGACATCATCACCCCGCCAACCCCCTACTGCGCTCGGATAGAAATCAGAAATCAGAAGTATTTTATTCAATAAAACTTATACAATACTTTTTATAAGTTATTTTGACGCGTCAACATATTTTTTAAACTACTACCGGATCGGAAACGCGGCCACACACTGACTTCTCAGTGTGTGGCCGCGTTCCGGCGGAAGAAACTCAGCGGGCTTGTCTTTTTTTTAATAACATTTTTTAAATAAGATATTACAATATATTTAATTAGTAAGTATCTAATTGTTACATTTATAATACGGATTGCCGATATGAAAAGCAGTTAATCCCTTGCTTTCCTGTCATCAAGGTGTTCAGATATTTTATAGTAACCTTTTTTACACAGTTTTGTTTTAACACGTTTTTTGAATTTGTTAACTGGTAAATCTCTAATGTCATCAGGCAGCTTATTGTAAAAGCGTATACTTTACCCCATAAAAGAGTTGCTTATTCTGTGGAGACGAGACACATGTAAAGCAAGACTGTTTTTGTTCCTTGTATTTAGGGAGTGAACAACACTATCCTTTTTAAATAAGCAAATATTTTTACGAACGTACTATGGGGAACATTTCCGGTGTTCCACCTTTAAGGACACATTCGCTTGGCACATTCGTTGGGTGCTTTTGTTAGACCCCGCCTCTTACGCATCTCTATTGTTTGTATTGGACAATGCCGCTTGAAATGTTTGTTATTCATCATAATTCTTAATGTTTTATTTTGTAGATGAGAGTAATTCTTAGTTTTGTAGTTTCTAAGCAGGTAATTACAACATAAAACTGTAAGGAGCCGATTCCTGCGATTGAGTACTTACAAGTAGTCGCACTAATCTGTTTTGAATAAAAAGTAGTTTATTGTATTTTTTTTTTCTATTAGTGATAAAAATAATATTAAAGTAAATATTTAGACTACTCGTAGGGGTTTAATACAAATATTCACAAATCTTACTATTTAAAAAATAACTACTTTTTGTTTGATCTTAATGTTGCAGGCCTAGAGACATGACATGTCGCCTAGTTATTTTACATAGGTCAATCGCCGCGAGTTAAATGTTCTAGTAATTTAGTTTAGATACTGGTTTATTCCGATAATAGAGTCAAATTTCGCGGCATTTTAAAGTCCAATTTACACACAGGAGTCCAACAATAAAGCAATCTCTCAAGTCCAAAAAACGAAGCACAGGTCAAATTTTAAGCACGATCGAAGTCCGGGAAAATAGTAATGGTCATAAAAAACGGGATCAATGAAACAACGTAGAGCATCGGCAACTGTTAGAGAGCGACAGATCACCGACTCACACCGAATGTTATGATTTGTGTAAACGCATTGTGGTCAAGTACTTAATTTTTTCTAATTGGATGCACCGATTTGTGGGTGGAGCTAAGATGTATTTCGCTGTTCAAAGAAACATTTTGCTAACTGGAACACCGCCAGTGAACTCAATTGTACATCAAGGTTTCGAATATATACTGAGAAATTACAGTTAAAATATTGATTTCTTTGATTTTTTCTCTCAGGGAGGTCCTGGGACTAAGATTGTAAATTACCCTTATAGCCCTTTTTTTGTAATACAAATATTGTATTTATTTCAGCGGAATCCCCCCAGAGAAGAATAAGAGAAGTAGCCAACTTAAATGCTGCATTGCTGGCATATCACGGATATGTCTCATCTGTATTGCAATATGGAATCTCTATTTGGGGAAACTCAGTTGATTTAATTAGGATTTTCAGAATTCAAAAGAAATGTATACGTGCTATATGTAATGTTAATCAACTACATTCATGTAAACCCCTATTTAAAACTCTTAAAATACTACCTTTACCTTGTCTTTACATACTGTCGGTATGCGTATTTGTAAAAAAACATCAACATTTGTTTAAAACAAATGCTCAAGTATTAGGGAACTCATATTTTAGAAACAGTGAGAAGCTACATGTGCCAAGCCAAAGACTAAATATTTATAAAAAAAATGCATATTGTATGGCAATTAATATATACAATCATATTCCTGATAGTCTAAAATTATTACCTATAAATAAATTTCGCAAAAAATTGTTTGATTTACTGTTAAATAAAACATACTATGATATTAGAGAATTTTTAGCAGATAAGATTAAATGTTAATAAACAGAAATATAAGCTTGTACAATTTACCTTGAAATTTAAATGTAATAAAAACTGAACGGCAAATTTTGTAAAATGGTAAATTTTTTGTAAATTGTAAAAATTTGGATTGAGCATAAGATCATATTTTGTAAATTATAAAAACAACTTTTGATGTGAAATAATTCTAGTAAATTGTAATACATACAATTGTAATACGTGAAAAAAAAAAAGAAGCCCGCTGAGTTTCTTCCGCCGGATCTTCTCAGTGTGTGGCCGCGTTCCGATCCGGTAGTAATTATAAAGAAATCGACCTAAATTAAAATGTTTGCACGCCATATTATGGTAGAATATGATGGTAATTTAATTTATTTTAATAACTTGTGACACCCATATTCTTGCAAATAAATATTTTTCTTTTCATTTTCATTTCATTTTCATTTCATTTTCATTTCATTTCATTTAATTTTCATTTCATTTCATTTCAAAGAGAAGAATTCCATATGACATAACACTATGAAAATAACTAAAGGCGTGCAGTATCAACATCAGTAAGCTGTTTAATTTTTTTCACTGCGAATGCTGCTGAACTTAGTCTACTGGCTAATTTCTCGATATGTGGTCCCCAATGCAATTTTTTATCTACAGTAACTCCTAAAAATGTAGTAGAGTCCACAAGATCCATTTTTTTACCGTTAAGTTGTACAACATGCCTTACATTAGACGTTGAAAATTTAATACACTCAGTTTTATTGCCATTTAGAAGCAGATTATTAACACTGAACCAGTGTACAACTTTTGAAATCATATTGTTTACTTCGTCATACTTACCAATTTGTATTTTCACTTTAAAAAAGTGAAGTGTCATCCGTAAGGTAAGTCATTTATATATATAAGAAACAGAAATGGACCAAGTATGGACCCTTGTGGGACACCCATTGTGACAGCAGCACCAGAGAATCTTATTCCGTTAACTTCAACCTTCTGAATTCTTCCATTTAAATACTATATCAAAAGGTCAAGAGCCTTACTTAGTTCTAATTCCATAATGGTCTTATTTCCTGATTAATATGTTATGATGAACACAGTCAAAAGCCTTTGACAAATCACAGAACATCCCAATCGCATCCTGTGACTCTTCCCAGGCTTCACAAATTTTCTTTAATAATTCTACACCAGCATCTGTAGTTGAGCGACCCTTTGTAAAACCAAACTGTTTATCATGAAATAATTTAAATTTATTAAAATATCTTAACATTTGATCGAGAATGATTTTTTCAAATATTTTACTCAAGGTAGACAGAACCGATAGTAGGTCGATAGTTGGTTGGTTCAGATCTAGAACCAGATTTAAAAATAGGAATAATTTTACTGAGTTTCACCAAATCACGAAAAACACCATATGTTATACAACTATTAAATATTTCAGCTAGGTATGGTACGATTACATTTATTACTGAAGCAATGACTTTTAGGGAGTGACCTCATATGTCAGTTTTATTAATTTCTAATGTTTTAAAAGCTTTAAGTATATACTTAACTTCTACAAAAGAAAATTCAAAAGATTTTTCACATGTCGGTACACATTGCTTCAGTAGTAAATCTGCAGTGCTGGCCGATGAGGTAAGAGCAAGATAGTCTAAAGGCATGCAGCGCTGTGTCTCGGAACGCATTTCTAACAAAATACAAATGCGTCTCGATGCACAGACCGCTGTCTCAGTGTAGTCGTAGACCCTTGCCGCCGTCATTAGTATTCGTTACCACTTTTTTAAGTATTGATTAAAATAAGTAACCACATGTTGTCAAACTAATTTAAAGTTCAATTGTCCTATTTTATTGAGCTAATTGTCAATTAAATAGTTTATTACAATAATTATTACAATAAAAGCTTTCGAGATTAGTTCTGACGGCCGAGCCTATTCCGACATCAGAGTTGGGATACGATGACTTTTTAAGATTTTAAAGGGGGTAGATTTAATAATGAAATTGACAATAATAATGTTCAAATGTCCAAAGTCACGGAAAATTGGAATTCAGATGCGCGATATCGCATAAATCAGAATGAATTTGACCGATGGCATTGGTTATGAGGGCTGCTGTGGGTCGTTGCTTATTCGCATAGACCTGCGACTTGAAAATGGGATCAAATCGCACGATCTCGGTCGCCAGTTGACTTCACCTCCGCGTGCGATGACCCTGCCCTAAAATCACTTGTGTAGAATGTCTTATGTAGCATGATCGTATGGCACGTAGCGCTGTCCTGTTGAAACCAGATGTCGTTGGTGTCAGTATCATCCCAGTCAGGCCAGATAAAGTTGGTAATCACTGACCTATAGCGTTCACCTTTTACCGTTTACGGTGACGGCCTAGCCAACATCGTTCTCAAAAAAATATGGACAGATGACGCCGCCAGCCCGCAATGCACACCAACTTTGTGAGTGACTTTTTGAAATGCATTAGATGCTCTTGGATCTCATGTGGATTGTTATCTCCCCAAATGCGATAATTTTGTTTGCTCACGTAGTCTTTCATTCAGAAATGCGCTTCATCGCTGAAGATGATTTTTCGATGAAAATTAGGCTCAGATGCCAATTACTCCAGAACCCATTCAGCGTACACACCTTATTGTCTATGATCGTTTACTTTTAGCTTCTGGGTCAGGTGATTTTTACGGGTGCTGGCCTAAGTCAAAACGCAAAGTTCGCCAAGTTCTGGTGAGCGACGTGAAATCGACTGCTCGGATTCTCTTGCACGTTCTTACGGACAGCAACAATGTTTCCAGCAGATCTTGCATTTCGTCAACGGGTGTTGGTCGATTGTTTACTGACCCATTGGACTCAAATTTATCTACTAGACTGGGAATAGTCCTATCGGAAGGACGATTTTGGCGGTCGCAAAAAGGACAAAGCGTGTGGAACTTTGCCCGAACAGAACACCCATTTTGATAAAACAATTTGCACAAATCATTTGCACGTGTTGTTGAACTCTATATCCTTCCATGGAAATTTGAAAAAAAATCTGAATAGCAGCCAATTTGACTGACATAGCTTCAACAAGATGGCCGCTATCGACTGCCAAAGTTTGGAAACCCCTATTGAAAGACTTCTTTTTTTTATATCATAAGATAGCAAACAAGCAGATGGGTCTCCTGGTGGAAAGAGTCAACCATCGCCTATAGACACCAAAGGTGTTAATGGTGCGTTGCTATCTTCTTATTATTAGAGAAAGTAAATCCGCTTTTGCATGTTCTACAATAACTCTTAGAAAAGAAAAACGGTTACAAAAAATACGTGTGTAGATTTTTTAGGGTCAAACCGTAGTAATAAACTTGATAATTACCCGTTACTCTTGATTAGCGAGCAGATAGATTAACTACACCACGGTCATTTTCTACCATAGATTTTGCGTCAGAACTTCATCACCTGCCTGTACATAAGGGTTCAATAGAAAAAACTGCTTTCGTTACTCCTAATGGTCTATACAGTTATCTTCCTATGTCTTTTGGACTACGCAACACTCCTCCAGTGTCTTAAAGAGCAATCAATACTGCTTTAAAGCCTTTAGCGGATTTTAGTTTATATGGATGATGTGCTCTGTGCATTCAAAACTATTGATGAGATAGTTTATATACAATTATATACATTGTTTAGATACAATATTACAAACCCAGCACAAAGCTCGATTTTCTTTGAATATCAAAATATGCTTTGCAAAATATTCTTTACTGAAAACTCGATCCTGATTACTTAATTTCGGCTAGGGAAATTAGATTAAAACCAAAGAAAATACAAGCCCTAATTAATGTTCCTGCTCTATTCTCTCTATTAGTATTTCTAGTCAAACAATAAGTTTAGTTACTTATTTTTGATTTCGAATTTCTCTCAGTTAATAAACCTTTATATCCATGAATTAAATGAAAAAGTAAAAACCAATAAACAGCCGATCACAATCAGATACACAGAAATTATTAATAAACTAAACTCCAAGCCGAATTTGAAATCATTTAATCCTTGATTATCAGTGAAACCTCCCACCGATGCCAGTTCTGATGATTATGATGTTTGATTGGTTGATTTGATGTACTTTGTAGTTCAAACTAAATAATCAAAACTAATTATAGATTCACAAATAGTCTTTACAAGGGTATAAAGAGAATTACAATAAGGAATAAAACGCAAAAGTTGATAGGTTACCATCTGGCGTGTGTTGCGGGTGTTGCGTATGTTGCGGCGGGTAGTGCGGGTGTGGCGGGTGTTGCGCGTGTGGCGGGTGTCTCGCCAGCGGGTAGGGCGGCGCGGCAGATCGGCGCAGCAGCCGCAGCGCGCCCGCGCGTGCCGCAGTCAGCCGCGACAGCGACAACACCCACCCGCCCCACGACACCGCCTCCGCGCCCGCCGCCAGACCCGCCTCCAGCCGACACTGCACCTGACGACACACACACACACACACACCACTCTACACAACAATATTTGGTTAAAATCTCAAAATTGTAAGTTTACAATAGATGGATGTGACCAGTATGTGCAGAGAAATCATGCTTATCATTAAAATATGTTCCAACAATAATACTTTCATATTATAATGTCTTATTACTAATGATCTCTCAAGTACAATAACTTGTACAGAATAAAATCATTTATTTTCCTTGCAAATAAGATTAGCAAAACTCACTTCCATAGGCAATGGGTCATATCTCAAATCAGCTCGAGCCGGTGGGTCTGCAAGTCGAGCCCAGTCCCAGCGCAGCCCTCGCGCTCCCACAGACTGTATGCTGTAACATGCACGCCGCACAGCACATTCTGCAACACCTACATATACAGTAAAATGTCACTGGGAGGTTGTAATCATACTGGCTCTGTTAGGGAGTGCATATTCTTTAATAGTGTTTATTTTATTAAAAGCTCCTCACACCAATTTTACATTTTATTGTGGTGCGACTTCAAACCAATCATAAATATAGTTAAACAAGGAGATAAGCTTCTTCCAATAAATCTCAGTGTGTGGCCAGAGTCTAATCCAGTTAATCCAGTAGAAGCTATAAAAATTGTTATATTGTCAAGTGCCTGTACAAGACCATTTGAAAATAAGTTTGCTCATTTCTTATACTTGAGCATGCGAAAAAACTAGCTCTCATTCTGTCGCTTTGACTGAGATATCACAACATATTGAATGAAAGAGAAAGTGCGCTGACATAATCACAAAATCAATTTTGTTTATATATAAGACCTTTAATGTTTAATAATTGCAAACACAGTTTAGGCAGCCGAAGGAAGTAAATGCATTCCATATCTGCAAAATGTGTTGTGTGAGTCAAATCGGTACAAAAAAGCACAGTATTTAGAAGACAACATATGCAAATATAATGTTGCTTGCAATCTTCCAATTGTCTGTGCTGATGAAATATCTGAAGAGTGTCTACAAATCTTTCAGGTCAATTTACAGATTGTAAATTAAGCCCAAGGAATTTCCTAAGTAAAAAAACTAACTGCTATATATAGTAAGTATGATAACCTAATGAATGTTAAAAATATATATTTGCTCATATAAAAAAAGCTAATGTTCACTCACTAAATACAAGGATCAAAAATAATCTTGTTATGTATGCATCTCGCCTCCATTGAATATGTAACTTTTTTATGGGGCTACTTAAATGCTTATACTTAAATGACTTTACAATAACCTTCCAAATTATATAAGAGATTAAGGGTCTAGTATACAAAGCACCTGAGGTACACAGTGTTCGCAACACTCCATTAAATGGTATGAATGTCTATGCATTGAAGCACATCAAGAGCCATGCCCGTTGTGTGTGCTTGAAGTAATGGTACAACAAAATGTATGTGTGCTCGTGTTAACTCTTTACGCCCTCTCTGCACAGGTGAGGGTCTCAACTGAAGTTTGTAAATGTTATAAAAACGATCACAATCTCTCTTGACAACCCAGAAATTGTAAATACTCATCGGACAAATGTCTCGTCTGTATGAAACGTGCAGTGGGTTATTATTAAATAGCCCAAGAGGCTATGAATAAAGAACGCAGCTTGGGTGCTTCTTATGACTAATTCCTTACCAATCAATAAAGTTAAAAAATGTATTAAAACAAAGCAAAAAAAAAGCAAAGTGGATGAGGGAAAAAGAGGAAAATACTAGTTAATTTCAGTGTAAAAATAGTTCAGTAGATATTTGCAAATCACACTATGGGAGAGATGATAGATATGCTGATAGATTTTAAATGATAATTTGTAAAATCTATTATTGCAGAAAAATAATGGTTCTTTCATTCAAAAATTCTGCAATTTTTAACAAGTTTTTTCTTCTAGAATAGCAAACAAGCTGATGATTTCCCGATGGTAAGACGTCCATCACCTATAGACACCAAAGATGCTCATGGTGCTTTTCTGTCAGCATAGCAGTAATTGAGTGCAAATTGCATAAGTTTCAAAACTATCAGCGACCAGCACTGATACTATTGCAGCAGGAATAGGTAAGGAGGTGGGCAACATGCTGCAAAACTCTGCAACATAGTTAACAGTCACAATGTAACTAACATGAATAAGTCTTTTCTATCCTTTTACAAAATGCCAAAGCAGCAATAGAATAAGACATAAGCAAATAGCAGTAAAGCAAATGATGTAATAGTTTTAGGGTCCTGGATCACATATCTTTTGTTAGCTTTGTAAATCAGTCTTAAATATATATAATGATGAAATACCTGGAGTATCTGAGGATTGTGTTAGAGTTCTTAAATTAACATAGTGACCCTTGAGTGTAGGCTCGGCGTCTGACAACACTACTCTAGTTAATTGCTTCTCATGAGCTCGTTCTAACGTGCGAGCCACGCCGGGAGAGTGGGGCAGCCACTGGCCATCTTGCTGCCATTCCCAAACCACAACACAGTGGACAGATGACATAGTTACTACATTACTGAAAATAAACACACATCATACATAATACAACAGTTCAAAACATTTTAAACTATCCATTTTTTTTTTAATTTGAAACAAAAAACACAATCATAGCTCTAATTATTATACAAAACACAAATTTAGTCTTTCCTAATATGTCCCCTGTAATACACTTAGATTAATAGTTCAACAGTGTCAAATTTTGTTTATAGAAACTACATTTTTTAATGTGACAAAAAACAACCCTTATAAGAAGCAAAGAAATGTCTTTTCTCTTCTCTGGATGATTGAGAGTGTAATGATTACTTATTTCTTACAATTAATTAAATCAGATTTTTATTAAATTATTCACAAGGCCATCAAATACCAAAAAATTATTAGCTACCATACTTATGCCGTTTTTTAAATATTTTTTTATTTTAAAATTATGTTCTGCTCAGCACAGATATACAGTATGGGGTGTCTATGTGTGGGTTCAAGGTGTAAAGGTAACCTAACAAACATACTACCATATTTTTTTATATCTTAGAGCATGTGACAAGGGATTTTGATGTTTTTCCAATCGATCCATACATTTTTGGGAATATAATTTTATTAACTTAGCAATTGTAGGCATTTCTAAGTGTTCAAAATCTCATTGTTACGAGCATACCAGGTGCACAAGCTACGGTTCTCAAAATTTTGTTTTGTGCTCTTTGGAGGCAAAGTGAGGACCACATTGTATCCCATAAGTCCAGATTGGTTTCAATATGGTGCAGTATACTCTGAGTTCGGTGTTTATTGAGAGATTTGACTGTCTGTCGAGAAGCTAGAGCAGGTTTCGGAATCTAAATTTGGCTTCATCTTTCTTGTGTTTAATATGGTGTTTCCAAGTTAGTCTTTGACATATGTAATGCATAAGGACTGTGGCAGACTCTCTTGACCTAGGTGGAATGAGGGGCAGTTTCCCTGTCGTAAGGTAAATATAATGTGATGTGATAAAGGGCAATATTGGCGGCTAGAAATAGTAGTGTTGACGAAATTACTGGCAGAATACTGAGTAAACTTCCAGGAGATAGCGTAAACTATACATTGATTGACACCCCAGTAGTGTTACCTAACTTAATTTATTACTCATATTTCCCTGCCATTTTAAAATTCCCACTACGTATGTAGATAAAGAAATCTCAAAAATAAAAATAAAAATTAGCGAAAAAACAGCATTTTTTTTAATATAACTTTCAGATTTATGTACCAGGTCAGTACAAAAACTAATCAGCTCTTTTCCTCAAAATAAATCCGTTTGAGAGTAATCGTTGACGAAAAATTGAAAAGTGTTTTTCGACATAACTTAGAAATTTTTCAACCAATCATTTTTTGGTATTTGGTGATATTTTAGTATTAAAAAACTATGTTGAATGTGGTTTCAAAAATCAAAATTAAATCTAATTTTCAAAAACTACATCTTTTCAAATATTAAAATTACATTGTGTTTAGCAAACTTACTTAATATTTTTGAAACAGCTTTCAAGCTAATACACCAAATGAGGTAAAAACCTTACCAGCTTTTCTTCTTTGCAAACTGAGTCAAATACAGTTAATTGCATGAAAATCGGTCAATTTGTTTGAGATTTATCAATAACGTAAATTTTTGAAAAAAATATTTTTTGATACTGCTTTAAAATTTTTAAACCTATCAATTATTTAGCTAAAGCAATGTTTTATCTCAAAAATTAGTTGAGAGCCATTCGAAAGATCAAAATTGATTATCATTTCCAAAATATTTAGTATCTTCAAATAATATTAGGTGTACCCTATTCAAAAACCAATAGTTTTGGAGTTATTCATTTTTTGAATATTTTTCAAGAAATTCCTGATTTCGTACGAAAAAATCGATTAATTTTTTTTTAATTAGTTATTAAAACGAAATTAATAAAATAATGTAAGGTCAATCATTGTTTTATGTGATTTAACTAATAGTCATTGCTTAGAGAGTGAAAGCTTTTAATTTATGGTTTTTGAAAGTCGTGATAATAATAAAATAAGACTATAAATTTCAGTTTTATTTAATCGTATTTCAAAATTTTATTAATAAAAAATGTGTACAAATTGCATAAATAAGTGTCTGCTTTAAACACCTATCTGACAAGGTATAATAAAGTACATAAAGTTCTTAAATTTTTAAATAAAAAGCACTTGGTAATAAACCAGGAAACATCAAACTGTGGAGATTCATAGAAGTAGAGACCGACCGGCCCTTTCATGACCCTTTTGTTTTTGTTGTAACACGTGCGAGGTTATTGTTATTGTTTTAGATATTGAGCTGTGGAATACAATGTGCAATATTAGTTAACAAAATTTAATACGACAGTTAAAAATTAACTACTTTTTTGTGCAGATGTAGATATCGTTGTCTCCTTTAGCATTTCTTTTCCCTACCGAATAGACTTGAATTAATTTAAATGGCGAATTACAGTAATGAAGAATACGCTGACATTTCTATTGTTATGGACTTAGTGATGGAAATTCTTTGCATACACGAAGAGAATATCAAATACGTTTTCTAAATCGTCGCCCACCAAGTCATAGCGTCTTTGCTGCGGCGTATCAACGCGTTAGGGAAACAGGCAGCGTTCAAGAGAGGCGACATGACGCAGGTAGGCAACACATCTACAATATTGAAGAGGAAGAAGTAGCCATAGAACATTTTAGTAGAGACCAGACCAGACTAGGTCCTGGTCGAAGTAGTCGGACCAGGACCCTGTCGAGATTTTGGGTTTGACACAGTGGAAAGTGTGGCTCACTGTGTACACGGCAAGACTATCTCTACCATTATACGCTGGTCCAAGCCCTGAAGGAAGGAGACCCTGCAAGGAGATTATACTTCGGTCATTTTATGCTGCATGCGGACTTAGAAAATAATAATTTCTTCACCAAAATATTATGGACCGACGAATCAAAATTTGATAGAGATGGTATCACAAACTTTCATAATATTCATTATTGGGCTCCGTGGCATGAAAATCCCCATGTGGTTAGAGAAGGAGTACATCAGCGAAGATTTTCAATAAACGTATGGATGGGCCTAATTCATACTTACTTGAGAGGCCCAATCTTCTTGCCTAACAATTTAAATGGGGAAACATACGAAGATTTTCTTCGAAATCATTTACATAATTATCTGGAGAATGTACCACTAGGTGCCAGAAGACAAATGATATTCCAACATGATGATTATCCCGCTCATTTTCGTCTCGGCTAGAGACAATGGTTAAGATACCACTTTCCCTCAGCGATGGATTGGTAGACCAACGCCATGGCCCGCAAGATGTCCCGAATTAACACCTTGCGAATATTATTTATAGGGCCACATGAAATCTTTGGTATGCAAAACACCAATAAACAATGTAGAAGAATTAAAATCATGCATCATCGCCGCTGCTGACAAAATAAGAGAAGAGCTTACAGAGCGAGTCATAAGATTTAAGAAAAAGGCTTCGTGCTTGTATAAGAAACCGCGGTTGTCAGTTTTGAGCAAGATTTAAATTAAATTATTATTTTAACTTATTATTTAAGTTTAATTTGACATTTGTTTTATCTCAATTGTATTCACACGGCTTCCTCAAATGCCCTTTACTATTAAAAGAACCGCCAGATGAGAAAAAAATATGTAAACAATTTTAATACAGACAAATACAAAACAAATACTTTTAACGATTTCAATAGAGATTCCACAAAAGAAATACTTTTTTAGATTATGTAATGCTGACTTTTATGTACTTTGTTATACCTTGTTGGATAGGTGTTTAAATCAGGCACTTATTTATGCACTTTGTACGCATTTTTTATTAATAAAATTTTGAAATACGATTAAATAAAACTAAAATTTATAGCCTTATTTTTTAGTATTGTGAATTTCAAAGAACATAAATTAAAAGTATTATTCTCTAAGCGATGACTGTCAGTTAAATCACATAAAACAATGATTTATCTTACATTATTTTATTAATTTCGTTTTAATAACTGATTTAAAAAAAATTAATCGATTTTTTTCGTACAAAATCGGGAATTTCTTAAAAAATATTCAAAAAATTAATAACTTCAAAACGATTGGTTTTTGGATAGGGTACACCTAATATTATTTGACTGCAAATGAGCTATGCTTTCACCCCTTAAAAGCTTTTACACCTATTACCAGTCACCCTGTATAACGCAACTAATATCTCAAAAAAGAAAACTCAGCAAAATTTGGCAATCATCGAAATGCCCGTGGCTCAAAACCAGTTTAAACCATACTATCAAAGAACTAAAGTTCGATAGAGTGTGGCACGAAGGATTGTTATATAAAATTAAAGCGGCAATGCCGCAATCTTTCTACCTAATCATAAAATCTTTTTAAACTCACTGTCACTTTATGATTCAAGTTGGGAATATTACTACCAACCTCTGCCCAATATCCGCTGGCGTCCCACAGGGAAGTGTGTTAGGGTCGGTTCTCTACCTGCTGAATACCTCAGATCAGGCGCGTGCGCTCCTTATAGGCAGAAAAGCATTGCTTTACCTTTATTTTAATAAAACGTTCATACGTTTTAGATGACTTATAAATAAATGAATAAACAAAATATAATAACTTAAAAACGCCTAATATTTTTAAATAGCACCTATTTGCAAGCACAGCACTCAAACATTATGTTTGCCAGGCGTTTATTAAACGATAAATAATATTGAACGCCCAAGCCAGGCCGCCAAACCGCTGCATCACATTGTAAATGTGTGCGAGACATAATTACCTATCCGCACGTAATTGGCTCACTCACACAATGATTCTATGTTACAAAGCAGGTAATGCGGCCTTGTTCTATAATCCGGGTAAAGATAATAGACGAAATATTATTGACAAAATGTATGCTCACATTATGCATTTTTGTTTAGTAAGGTTTTATTTGTTGAAATGTTATTGACAAAAGTGAAGCCATTTTAAATTTTTGTGTGATACGTGATATGCATTGTGTATTATTATGTTTTATTATTGTATATGTTTTCTTAAAATATATATTAATGATATTATTATTTTAACATTTGAAAGTGTGTAAATTAAATTAAATAAACAGTAAATAATTAAAGTAAACAGTTATATATATCTAAAATAATTAGTGATTTGTTTAATCTAGCGCGTTTCTTGATTTTTTAAAATGTTATTTGATTGTGACGTATGTTTTGATAATGTGTGCTTACTAAAAATTAAAAGTAACAAGTTCTCACAATTGTCATTTAGTGAAAAGATTCAAATCGTATCTAAAGGTAGGTGTATACCCGAGTTATCACAATTAAACCAGCAAAAAGGAAATGTAACTCGCAAGTTTCATGTTAAAAGTTATGAAATGTATGACTGGCTGTGTGGTTGTCTCCATACGATTAAATTATTTTGTTTTCCTTGCATATTGTTTAGTAATTCTAATACAGTGTGGACTAATTCTGGATATTCAGATTTAAATAATTTCCATTCCGCGGCAAAGAAGCATGACCATACAGAAAAACATCTGGAGGCCTGCTTAAAATTAAATACTTTTGGTAAATCTCGTATTGAAATGAGTATCAACAGTCAGTTACGAGTAGATATTGAGAGGCATAATGCTAAAGTCGATCGCAACATAAACATTTTTCAAAGGCTGATCGATGTTGTTTGCTTTCTGGGAAAACAAGAATTAGCTTTTCGCGGCCACGATGAGTCAGTTTCGTCGTTGAATAGGGGTAATTATTTAGAAATAGTAGATTTATTAGCCAAGTATGATGGAGTTTTAGAAACCCATTTACAGAGTGCAAGTACCTCATTCACGGGTATGTCGAACCGTACGCAGAATGATTTGATCTCGAGCGTTGCATCTGTGATGATCGATCGCATTAAAGCCGAAATTAAACAGTCCGATTTTGTCGCCATCATGGTAGATGAGACTCCTGATGTTAGCGGCCGTGAACAATTAGTATTAGTTTTGAGATATTTTCATGATTCTGAAATAGTAGATCGATTTATCAAATATGTTGATGTGAGCGCGGATCGGACCGCTGTAACCTTGAGTTCTATAATTTTGAAAATTTTAGAAGAGTTCGATTGTTTATCCAAATTAGTCGCACAAACTTATGACGGGGCAGCAGTTTTGTCCTCACAAATTAATGGTGTGCAGGCTTTGGTGAGACAAAAATGTCCACAAGCTATGTATGTTTGGTGTTCAGCACATATATTAAATTTAGTTTTATCGAAATCGTTTGAACGAGTTGCTGAAACAAAACGCTTTTTTAGTATTATAAAATCAATCGCGGCTTTTTTTCACACCAGTACAAAGCGAATGGCCCATTATAACAACTTTGCCGATATGAAAAAGCTGCCTCGTATCTCGGAAACAAGGTGGACATATCACTCACGCACGGTTAATGTAATTAATAATGCGTCCACCGACCTCCTAGAATTGTTCGAAAATATGTACGAAAATACACAAGACTGGGATGGTGAAACACTGACACAAGTCAGTTCATTTTTATTTATTATGAAAGAATTTGAATTTAATTTTCTTTTAAAATCTTTCGCAGATATTTTTACAGAAACTGATATTCTGTACGATGTTTTGCAAAAAAAAACTAGTGACATCGCGTATTGCGTGACAAAGATAAAAGAGTTAGAGTCATTTTTGGAACATTTCAGAGAGAAGTTCGAGATCTATTATGATGCCGCCGTTCACATTACCGGACCACCTAAGAGAAAGCGCAATGTCGATGATGTAAAAATACATTTTTTTTTTTTTTTTTTTTTTATATAATGGCTTTTGCCCTTTGCTTGGGGCAATGGGATTTCGCCAATGTCTACGTAGTGACTAAGACACGTTGGAGTATTGTTGTATGTTGGTGATTATTTAGCAGTGAGCGATTACTACCACTTTTATTGGGATATTTGCCACCTCCTGACACAACCACATTGATTGGAGACACAAACACAACATAGACATTGTTAGTTATTACAAACACAATACACATTTACGACTACAGGTATATAATTACACATATAACTACACTGATATATTATAACTTAATGTCAAAGTAGTCTATATATTTGTTTAAGAGTTGTATAAATGGGGAGTCAATATAACACAGTAAGGATTTGAAATTTATAGGGCGAGGTATAAAGTCAGGTAAAATATCATAAAGAGAGACTGAGTAATTTTGACAACTAAAAAAGATGTGATCCGGAGAACCCTCATCCAAGCCGCATTCGCAAATAGAGTGGTCTCTCACGTGAATTTTATTAAGGAAGACTGGAGTACATGCATGACCTAGTCTTAATCTGCAGATAGTTGACGTAGCTCTTTTGCTGCCTTTACGAAAATTGAAAAACCATGGCTTAGGGCGGATTGTTGGTTGGATAGAACCATAGTATCTACCGGTTTGTAGCCTAGATGTTTGCCAGTCGGAGTTCCAAGTTTCTTTTAAAAGAGATTTTGCATGACACACTAAGTCAAGGGAGTAAGATTTGTAATGTAAAAGGGAACCTGACATTATAGATTCCTTTGCCCATTTATCCGCTTCCTCGTTTCCTTTAATGCCGGAATGCCCAGGAATCCAACATAGAGTGATTTCTAAGCCACGGGTTTTAGACTTCCATAGAAGCTCTTTAATAAGAAGGATAACAGGGTGTCTAGTTTTAGATCTAAACTGATTTCCCATAATCGCTTTTAAACAGCTTTTGGAATCAGAGAATATAACTGCCTTAGTAATATTATGAGATTCTGCATATGAGACAGCTTCGTAGATGGCAATTCCTTCCCCTGTGAATACAGTTGTGGTAGGAGGGCTTTTAAATGACAATACAACTTTGTATTTGGGAATCCAGACAGCAGATCCAATATAGTCACCTTTTGATTGCTGAGATGCATCTGTGAACATCAGAAGGCACTCTGAAAACTCCTGGAGCACATACTCATTAAAGGCAGAGTTGGCACTAGGGTCACCTTTTGTAATACCTATATCCAATATGACTGGAGGGGAATAAATCAGAGCCTCAAAATCACATTTGAAGAAGGGATCCATAGAAGCTTGAAATATGGGGAATGTCAAAGACCTCAGCTTACTAAAGCTTTTTACTAAACAGGTGGGTTCTTTATTGATCCAATAACGGGAGGTAGACATTTTATGACTGAGTGTGTCTAGTTTAGAAAACAGTGGATGATTAGGATAATAAGAGATTTTAAACAAGAATCTGTCAGAGATGTATTGCCTACGGAGACCTAATGGGGGATCAGCACACTCAACTTGTAGTGCGTTTTTGGGTGAGGATTTCATCGCTCCTGTTATGATACGTAAGCATTTTGCTTGTAGCAAGTTCAAGTTATTAAGGGGAATTTTATTACAGGGCTCAAAGATAAAAGATCCATAGTCAAGATGACTACGTATTATGGCATCATAGATAAGCTTCTGACAGTAAGGGTGAGAGCCCCACCATACACCGTAAAAATACATTATCGGCGAATTTTTGTTGAAATAATTGATAATGTAGTCAGTGAATTAAGAAATCGCTACAAAAACATTAAAAATTTAAAGTTTATTGAGCTACTTTCTTGTGAGAATTTTAAAAAATATAGTGAATATTTCCCTGAAAATGAAATCAGAGAGTTCACCAATAATTATCAGGCAAATTTTAATTTTGATAAATTAAAAAATGAATTGCGCTGTATTTATAGATCACCTCAATTTGCAAATAGTTGTGTATTTAGTATTATTCAAAATTTGTATAAGGACAATTTAAATAAAGTTTTTTCTGAAGTGTTACTATTAGCGAAATTCATTGTGACTATCCCAGCAAGCAGCGCATCGGCAGAGCGTTCATTTTCGTGTTTAAAACGTATCCACACATATTTGAGAAACACACAAAATCAACAACGACTCACAGAGCTTTCCACGATTTCTATAGAAAAGGCATTATTGATAGAATTAAAACGCAGTCCAACTTTCTATGACGATATCCTAAAATCATATTTAAAAAAGGATAGGCGCATAGATTTAATCTATAAATGAATGAGTAGTTTGTTTGTTTTTTACCAATCCGTAGTTTTATTATTTGGCCGCCCCGTTGGTCGAGTGGTTAGCAACCCTGACTACGCAATCAACGGGGCTCGGGTTCGATCCCCGGCGGGGACAAGCATTTGTGTGATGAGCATAAATGTTTGTATTTCCGGGTTTGGGTGTTTATTACGTATGTAAACGTATTTATGTATGTATTTCTAAGTATTAATATCGTTGACTAACACCCATAACACAAGCAAATAAATTGCTTACATTGGGGTTAGATCAATAAGTGTAATTTGTCCCGTGATTATTTATTTATTTATTATTATTAAGTGTATTTATATATTTTGCGAATCACATGAAAATCGGCCTTTTAAAGGCCACATCGGATATCTTGCAAGGGACGTGTATTGTAACCATCACTCACTTGCTTAAGATATTTGAGGTGGCCGAAATATTTACATCGGGAAATAGTACCTATTTTAAATAACAAGAACCTTGAACATGGAAACATACCTAGAATACAGCTGACTAGGTAAGTAGTTACCTGTTATAATATTTTAGTTAGCGACGACCGACCGCTGTTTTTTCTGCGTTACCGTAGAAGATGTAGATAAATAGTAGTACATCTAAGACATGTTCCGTTGGCATGGTTTCCGGCTTAGAGATCCGTCGCGTGGCTGAGGCTACGCTAAAAATCTATATAAGAAAATCTATACTCCGCCGCATACCCAGTCTCATAATCCTGTGCACGCCACTGCCTCAGATCTACCCACATGTGCTGAAACTACTACTGAAACTTTCGCAGATGACACTGCCATTTTAGCCACCCATAACCAGCCAGAAATTGCATCTGAATTGTTGCAAAATAATTTAGACAGTATTGCCATGTGGATGAAGAGATGGTGGATCAAAGCTAACAAAAGCAATTCAGTTAATGTTACATTCACACTTCGCAAAGAAACATGTCCTCCAGTGAGGTTAAACAATACAGAAATTCCTCAAGCAGATAATGTACAATACTAGGGCTTACACCTGGATAGACGACTAACATGGAAAAGCACATATTTAACAAAAGGAAGAAGCAAGGCCTTCAACTTCGTAAACTTTATTGGCTGATTGATCGCAAATCTCAAATAAAGATTTCAAAACAAAATTCTACAATCAATAACACACACCCCGTGGTTTGTAACAAATGAACAACTTCATACAGACTTAGTAATACCTACAGTCAAGGAAAAAATTGTCAGATATACCATGTCTTATAAAGACAGAATTGCTAACCATCCAAATGTACTAGCTCAAAATCTGATGGAGAACAAACAGTCTAAAAGTCGACTAAAGTGCAGAACTCCCAAGATGTGTTACAGTAAAGGCACACTGTATTTAATAGGGTGCAACACAGGTTGCACTTTTAGAAACAACATCTAATCTATGAGACATATCTACCGGTTAATGTCCCACAATGGTGACAGATTGCAGTATAAAAGACAATTAAAAAAAAAGTTTCAATTAAATTGATCATGATCGTAGATTACGCTCTTACCGTAGATATTAAAAAAAAACATAAACTTAAATGAATGTACCTACAAACATAGTAGACATAGGTGAAAACTTTCCTGGTTTTAATTAGCACTGTAGGTATGATAGTTTGTTTCGATAGTTTTCAAGTGTTTCGTGGATTAATTAAAGAAAGTTCCAGTTCCTCTAGAATGGTATTATAGCTGCCCATGACCCACTCCCTCTTATGTGACGCAGACGAAGTTGCGCGGGTCAGCTAGTCTTTTATACAATCAAGAAAGTGGTTTATATCAAATTATACTTACTAACTACTCGTATCGTTGTTTGTAGTTGAGCCATTATTAATGTCGTCGTTTAGTTCTAACACGACGTGATGATGAATACACTTTAAAGATAACGGAATATTTACTGCTTTATTACTAATAAAAAGAGTTGATAATACATTTTTAATTTCTTTTAACACAAAAGGAACAGAGTCGTTGATCATCCACAAACCACTTTTTGCTCAAAACTCGTTATTGTTAAAATCAATCTTAAATTTCATTTGATAATTTAATTACAGTAAACTGTGTGTCACAGAACTATATACTTGCTTCGCAGTTTGCACAGACCAATTAGAGTACTTGCTTCGTATTAAAATGGCAAAGGTAATAACACAGACCAATTAGAGTACTACGGTAATAAATAATAAATAAATAATAATTAATAAACAATTCAGATTTCAGAAGTTCCGACTAAAGTTTTCTAAACTTTTAACCAATGTTGCCAACTCCAATAGATATGAGTCGCTAAACTTAATTTAACATGTTGCTAGTAAGTCGCTAAAACCGAATTTAGTTTGAGACGACCGACGCAAGAAATTAGCTTTACAAAAATTTCTAGATGAGAAATCAAGTATGAGTGTGTGAATTTATATATTTTAATATCAAACTCCAAAATAATTATTCAATTATAAAGTTGAAAATTGCAAACTGATTCGGCAGTAAAATTGTTGTACCGTCAAAAGTGGCTGTAAAATTTGACTATTAAAGATCAACAAGTTACCAAACACAATACATTAGTAGTAACGTACCACATGTTACTTTATAGTCGGTATACTATTACCTACAGAGAGAGTGAGGCTGTAGCTATAGCTAACTGAGAAGTTACAGTATCTGCTTTAGCACTGAACGCAAACTTCAAATGTTTTATTTTTGTATCATTCATACTTCTGCTATAAATATTCAATTTTTTGTGGACGCTTTATGAAACTGTAAAAATATTATGTAACTGTAAAAAATATTTGATTCAATAATTTGTAGTATTTTTCTTTATGTTTGAGCCTAACAAAAAGTATATTCATTACCTAAAAATATTTTCTTACGCACACTAAAAGTCACTTGTTAAGTCGTTAAATATTTTTTATTCTAAGCCTTTATTTATTTTATCGTTAAGCTTTCACCAAAAGTCGGAATTTCTAACATAACCAGAGAACAATATACTCCTAACGGGAACGTAACGTAACGTACCTACTTAGCTATAAAAGTCGTAACGACGAAGTTGCTAGATTAGCAACACTGCTTTTAACCATAAACACCATAAACTTGTAGAAGTAATCTTTATCTATGCCATAGACCCCATGAAGCTGTATAAGGCGGCCCTTAGACCTACAATAACATTGTGCAATACTTTTATTGTGCAATACCCCTTTGACTCCAAATACCCCATTGACTGCAAATGTTCAATAAATTCATTCAATAAAATTGGCAAACCAGTCTGATCAATATTTTTGAGCAAGCAACATATCTGACGAGGAAGTTTTGGCGGCAACTATGCTGGTGATTTTGTTAAATAAATCTCTTTCCAATTCTATATACTCAAGTAAAAACTCCCGTTCTTTTCTTTTATAGCATTTTTACTCGCCATGTTGCTTAAATTTACGACACAACCATATATTAAACTCCGTGACTGAACGAACGCGATCGCTCCAAACTCTGAAGTAAAAAAATATTGTGCAATATTAAGCCTACACAATGCACTAAAAAAAATATTGCGCAATAAAAATTAAACCCACTCAAACTTTCGTTCAATCTTTGTGCAATCTTCAATATTAACCCTAAATGGTCAATAATATTGCACAATAGGTACGTAATATTGCGCTACCTATTTTATTGTAGATCCATGGGTCACCTAATGCAAGCATTTTTGCTCTGTCCCTTCAGGGTTCCCGACGTAGGTGCTTTTTCTCGAAATTTAGGGAGTAAAAAAGTGGTGTGGAGCTTTTTCAGGGATGTAATTTTATTATTTTTTATTGGAAGAAATAAAAATGTAATATCAGAAGCCTTGCAACAATCATACACACCAATATCAATATGCACAAGATTTAAGTATCGAGTCATACTGGCGGGCGCTCAGATACCTCGGCACGACTTTCCTTCCAAGTGATAGGAACGCAGCGATGAGTATAGCCAGGGCTCGCTTCAATGTCGAAATTTAGAAATTGGAACCCAAAAAATTGATAATTAAAAAAAAAAATTGTTTTTGTCACGCAAAACATTCTGTAAACTCAAGGGCTTTATTGTTTTCTACTGATAGTGGAGTAGTATCATTTTGAATCAAAACTAAACTAAATTATTTGGGTTTTCATCAACTCAAAACTTTCCTTTATTTATTTAATATTTAAAATAGCTATGTAATACGGAAAATATATTAATAAATTTATTATATCGAAAACAGCGATAACTTGAATTCAGAGAACGGACCATAAAATGTATTAATAATGCGCAAAATAAATTGGTTTTTTCCTGTTAATTGATAACTAAAGTAGTCAAATAGGGATGGCCGATATACATCGATGTTTCGACTATCGATGTTTTTTCCGGGAAACATCATTTTTTTTGGTCGATTTTTTTTGGAATCGAAACATCGATGGTCGATGTAGAATAATGAACCATCGACATCGAAATAAATTTCTACTAGAAATTTTTATGCGCGCGCTAAAAATTAAAAAAAAAATCTAAAAATACCAAAAAAAAAAAAATCGGAAAAATTACAGTTATAAATATGGGAAAAAAATCTATTAAACACAATTGTTAATGACTTGCAAGTGCATTTTCATAGCTGGAATATGATCTTAGAATTGAAAAATTGACAAAATTTTTAAAAAATAGCATGTAAAGAGAAGCTACAAAATAACCGTATTTTCGAATTTCAGATTGTCGTTCGATTGTATCGAATTTTTTTAATCTTTAAATGATCTACGCAGTGTTTAATAGATTTTTTTCTCTTATTTATAACTTTGATTTTCCCGATTTTTCAATTTTCCCGAATTTTCAAAGAAAGTATTTTTTAAGTAATTTACAAATTTGATTCTAAAATTGAGACATATAATTTTTACAAACTTTTTATTAGCTTCACCTATATGTATGTTTGTATGTTTGTATGTTTGTACGTTTGTACTTTTGTACTTTTGTATGTTTGTATGTTTGATAAAATTATTCCATTTTTTAATTTGCAAAATATGATTTTTGTTATTTTATATAATTTTCATCTATAGTCGATAAGGTAAGAAACTTAATTTTAATTTTTTATAATTATTCCTACAGTCGATAAGACAGGACTTGATGTTAATTTTCATTTCCAATAATTATCTTTAGCCGATTTCTCCAATATTGACAAATTTTTGAATACTAAGGAGAATTTTAATTTTACAAAACAAATAATAGTTTTAAAAAACTAAAAAATCACGCTTTTATGAATAAACCAAACTAAAAAGTAAAAAATAAATAATAGTTTAAAAAAACTAAAAGCACGCTTTTTATAGAAAATCAAAGCAAAAGATAGAAAATAAATTTTAATAAATTTAAATTAAGAATAGTGTTGAAAATTTCAATAAATATAAATTAATAATAGTGTGAATAAAAAAAAATATATTTTATTTTAAAAAAAGCGTGGGGTGCTTTTTAAGATATTATCAAAATGATAATCACTCTACTCATATCTGTCAATAAAATATTTATAACAAATAATATAATATATGTGGCGATTCTCAAGATCGATTTTTTTTCGGAATCGTACATCCCTAGTTTGAGGTTTGTTATCGAATGTTATTGCGTTTTAGGCTAATTAACGGAAGTTATAGGCAAATTATAAAGACCGATATACCTCCAGATAACACTAACTTGACGTCAAACGAAATTTCCTACTATAAGTTATAATTAAAATACTTGTTAGGTAATTCTGATAATCTCGTTATCGAATTTCTGGAATTTCCGGTGGCTAACAAAGAAAAATAGGACAAGCGATTCAAAAATACTGAAAATATATAGTGTATAAATATGTAATACTGTCAAGATGTTTATGACTAATTTTTGATACGCTGAAAAAATAGTTTTTTTAGATTTGTAGATATAGGTAACTTATAGGTAATCGCTCGCTTTGCCAACTCTTTCCGTCAAGTTTGCTTCAAATTGCGGATGTAGATTGACAGTAAGTTATAGGTAAGGTGGCTATCAGGGTACGATGTTATTTACAAACAAACGTATGCTGACATAAGTCACGTAAGCCAAATTTGAAGAAATCTATTGAAGTATATGTTATTAAATCTAACGAATCTTGTCCGAAAAGAGCATTTGACTGTAATTCGTCAGCCTATAAAGTATCTACGCATTAAAATATTTCCACAAAATTACGATGAAAAATCTGAACAATAGTGGAATCAATGTACACAATATATAAAGATATGCAGTCTTTTGGGTTTTTTATTTTATTAATTGCAATTATTAATCACAAGTGCACAACTAACTGTTAGTATAGAATTATATATATTTTCATGCTTATGATATATTTGACCAATCACGTTACAAATATTTTATATTTTTCATCTAAATTATACTTATGGATTTTTTTAATTCAAAGAACCAGATTTCTTTTTTAATGTTTATTATTATATTTTTATCTCTTAGCATACAAAATATATTTGTTCAAAATTTTAATTCTAATTTTAAAAAGCTATATACTTCAAAATCTATTCATCAATCCTTCTACAACAATACATTTGTAATAAACCATCTGTTTACTATCTAAATTCACTCTTATCAGAACCACACAACCCCCATGAAAAAAAAATATATAAAAAATATATTTTAAAATATAAAAATTATATATTTTAAATATATGAAAAATACATGAAAAATATATAAATTATATATCAAAATATAAAGTCCATAAATTTCCAGATCGCTACTATTACTGTTAGTAAATAAAAGAAACGTAGGGAACATGCTAGCATCCCGTGCAAACACCGGAGTCAGAAGGAAATGAAATTTTATTTGATATTATAATCACTTATTTAGAAATAAGGAGTATTAAAAATATTATTTACAGCCTTTTATTTTTTAAATTCAACAGAATATTATTTTTAGGGGCATTTTGAATTAGTTGCGGTGATTGTACTGGTTTTCACTTTAGCTTTAAAAAAAATTTACCCCTAAAGTTTAGGGATAAATATTTTTTCAAGTTGGTAGCACGGGCTGATCGCTTCAGTGTGACCAAATTCAATATTTTATTTTTTCATACTTTTTCGGTATATTTTGTCGATTTTTTTAACATTAGTGTTATTATGTATATTGTCGGAAGTCAGTATTATTAAGAATTTTGTATAAGAAGTTGCGGTGACCTTTATAAAAAGTTATAATAACATCATAAAAATTGTTCTCGCAAACGTCGTGAACTTTGTTGTTCAGGGCATTCCCCAGATTTCATTTTTTAACCCAAAATAAGCAAATTATGTGTTTGTGTTATTGGTGCTTGTTAATGATATTAATGGATAGAAATACATATATAAATAGTTTTACATACATAATAAATATCCAAACCCAGATATACAATCATCTATGCTCATCGCACAAATGTTTTTCACTGTCAGTCGAACCCGAGGCGGTTTGACATATTTTGTAATTAGGTTCGCTGATCACTCGACCATCCAGACGGGTAAAATATATACTTAAAAGTCAAAAATGTTTAAATTTTATGTAGTAGCAAATATAAGTAATTTACAGACAAGGAAGTTACATTCTACCCGGAATGTTCACACGCGCTTCAAAATCGTTCCGAAGAGTACCACGACTTGGGTAGAATGTGTCTCTTTCTACTAAATAAAGCTCCAATCGTCATATATATGTGCGGCTATGCGTAGTTTGCAAATTACTACTAAGTTATTATACTAATTTCAGGAACAGTTTTTTCATTGCATAAGTAATTACATAATAATTAAAATAAGCACATTTTAGAACTCACTGTGTTAATTACAATACATTTTATGCTAATGTATTTATAGACGTGTAGGTATGAATAAAAGGTATTTAACGATTACTGAATATATAAAAATCTACCATCAGATAGTTTTATTTAGACGAAGAAAACTAGTTATTTTGCAATTTTTCGCGAACTTTAACTGTACCTTTGCGGTGTTACTGAAAAGGAAAATATATACAAGCGGTGTAAGAAATGGTACAAACTTACCGTAGGTCTGAAAATAATGAAGATCCCAGCGGCACAGTTATCCACCCTCGTCCACCACACTTTATACCACAACAGCACCAAACACAAAAGCACACAATTAACGCACTCAACGCACGTTTCACTTCGCAGCCGAAGCATCTTCAGTGGACACGAGCACTACTACACTTATCGAGAGCCGCGCGGCTGTCGATGAGTGTAGTAGCCGCGGTAGTACTACCGCGGCTCTCGATGAGTGTAGTAGTGCTCGTGTCTCCTGAAGATGCGAAGTGAAACGTGGGTTGAGTGCGTCAATTGTGTGCTTTTGTGTTTGGTGATGTCGTGGTATAAAGTGTGGTGGGCAAGGGTGGATAACTGTGCCGCTGGGGTGTCCATTATTTTCAGACCTACGGTAAGTTTGTTCCATTTCTTACACCGCTTTTATATATTTTCCTTTTCAGTAACATCGTAAAGATACACTTAAAGGTCGTGGATAATTGCAAAATAACTAGTTTTCTTTGTCTGAACAATGGATTTCCGCAAAGTAACGCCTGAATCTATAAAATAGTTTTATATACACTGGCAATTGCAAGAAAGGGTCAACATCCACTCTTGTCGTTGTTTTGCTTAGAACTTTTTCTCTCTCTGTTAAGTAAGAAACAAATGCCAATTTTATTATTAACGAAATAAAGTACATTTTTATTTTTAAATATATTGCTTCGTAATAATTCCAGTTATCGATATTATTTCCTCGGTTACAGATAAGACATGACTAGCGGCTGCCGTTGTAATATGAATAAATTAAACAAGGATTCTGCTGTCAGAGTGATTGGAAGAGATACGTGTTTTATTTTCTTAGCCGTATTTTCAGTGTTTCTGTGTTGAGTGATTTAATATTTGTGGTGATTTGTATTTGTGATTGTCAGGTATTTGTTTGTCTATAAGTGTTGTTAGATGTAAGTTTATAAATCATTCGCCATGTTGGCGGGTATAAGTGACTCCGAGCCTCCCGACATTACTAATGATTATTCTCAGGACATAACATCCAGAACTGCGTCTAAACGGAAAGATGACATCTATTCCTCAGACCTACCAACTCCTACTCCTAAAATCCCGGCAACTCAACCCGGCAATGTCGCAGCTGCCATTCAAACTGTTTATACACACCCGGAAATAGAAAATAAGAAACGATACTCGGATTCTGATAAAGGTCCTTTCATCGTTCATCTATCACGAGTAGAGAACGATCTTGTTGCAGGTCCGTCCATTAGAGCCATTAAAGTCGGCCAAATGTTACATACCTCGAAAATTCAAAACATCGTTAAAGACGGCATAAAGAATGTAGGCCGAAATCGTGTTGCAGTCGAATTCAAGTCTGCTGAAGATGCGAACAACTTCTTAATAAACCCAGCAGTTTCAGATCATAAATTCACTGCATCAATTCCTTCCTATAATATTACTAGGATGGGCATAGCAAGAGGTGTACCCATTGACATAAATATGGAGGAACTTGCAACTGCATCAGAGACCCCATCTAATTGTGGCCAGATTATTAAAGCCCGTAGACTCCACAGAAAAGCTTACAAGAATGACGTAGTAGAATGGATTCCAACACAGTCGGTAGTGCTAACATTCTCAGGACAAGTCCTCCCGTCAAAGATCTTTTTATATTATTCCTCCCTTCCGGTTGAAAATTATATCCTCCCCACAATACAATGTTTCAAATGCTGTCGCTTTGGTCACATTAAAGATCAATGCAGGGCAAAGCCTAGGTGCTATCGGTGTGCTGGTGATCACACTGGCGACACCTGTGAGCGTTCGCCATCATGCCTGTATTGCTCAGGCAACCATCAAGCTGTGGACAACAACTGCCCAGAATATAAAAGACAAAAATCCATTAAGCTGGTTATGTCTCAGGAAAGCATCTCCTACACCGATGCCGCTGCTCGTTTCCCAGCTGTCCGTCGTCCATACTCCGAAATTGCCACAGAAATGTTTTCTACGCCACAACCATCCTCTCATCGTATAAAGTCTCAAATCACATCCAGCCAAAACCCTCATCACTCCTATAGAAAAACTGTCACTATCCCGCGTAATGTCAGAACAAAGTCCCTTGATAGAGGATATGATAAAATAGCTCACTCCCAAATTATTAAGGACCCTGCTCCTAGTTTAAGTAATGGATCAGCATACCCTGTGGGGTTGCCCTCTTCAGATGACAATCTCCTATACAACCTCTTGAATACATTAACAAGTATCCTATATCGCTTTAATGACGCCCTACCGAACAACGTGATCCTTCAACTTGAAAATCTTTCCAAATTAGCATCCCATAATGGCTCTGTCCATTCTGCAATGGAATTGCAGGAGCCTTAAAAATAAGAAATCTGATCTGATTAATTTAATTAACACTTTTAAACCTTCCTTACTAGCTATCTCGGAGACTTGGTTGAGACCTGGGCTGCATTTTCGCATCCCCGGTTTTTCCTGTCTCCGAGACGATAGGAGTGATGGCTATGCCGGATCTCTTATACTAATTGACTGCTGTATCCCATACATACAAATTCCTTTACCTTCCTACAGTAATAACTTCAATATAGTGGCTGTGAAAGCTCTTAATATCACCTTTGTATCCATTTATATTCCTCACCCAGAACCTGCTTGTATTCTTGAACTGAATTCCATTTTATCTTCTTTTTCCCCTCCCATCTGTGTGATGGGCGATTTTAATTGCCACCATCATCTATGGGGCTCTCACACGACAGACTCTATTGCTCCTTACATTGTTGACCTGGTAGATGATTTAAATCTTTGCATTTTGAATAATGGTTCTCCTACCCGCAGGGTCTACCCAGACCAAAACCCCAATAGTGTAGTAGATCTCACATTGTGTTCTCCAAACTTAGCTGCTAGTATGAACTGGTCCACTCTTTGTTCCTCCTACGGCAGTGACCATTTCCCTATTCTGCTTTCTGTTCCCACACATACTGTCCCAGTCAAACAATTTTGTCCTCTCTTAAAATATAAAACTTCCAAAGCTAATTGGGATGAATATATGATGCACACTAATTCTGGTATACATACTCTCTTACCCCCCAGCCTACTTAACCTGCAATCATCTTATGCAGCATATATTTCTGTTTTAATCGACTCTGCAAATAAGGCTATCCCTATAAAAAAATCTCCAAAAGACATGATCTCATCCCCCCCATGGTGGGACCCAGAGTGTTCCTCCATGGTAAGGAAGCGAAAGGAGGCTGAATACTCCTACTCTCTAAACATGAACAGGGATAACTTTATCAAATATCAAGCTGTTTCTGCCCAAACTAAAAGGCTCTTATCAAAGAAAAAGAAAGAAGGCTGGCAGCTGTTTTGTAATTCTCTTTCTCCTAATTCTTCCCCGTCTTTAGTTTGGAAAAATATAAAACGTTTTCGTGGCTCCTTTACAGATAATACTTCGCTGAATATGGATCCCTCATGTATAGATAGGTTTGCTATCAATTTAGCTCCTCCCTGGGTTCCGTCTAGAGAGGAGGCAAACCCTGAGGTAGTGTCACTCTCTCCAAATTTGGAAAGACATGAGTTTGACAATCCTTTCTCAATGGACGAGTTTCTATTAGTCATAAACGGCCTCAGAGATTCAACCCCTGGTTCTGATGGAATCCCCTACAGTTTTGTGTTTAAATCTAGCCACTCCTCAAAAGTGTATTTCCTCAATTTAATCAACTCTATCTATATATCTGGTACTATACCTGAAGAGTGGAGAAGTCACACTATTCTCCCAGTATTAAAAACAGGCAAAGATCCATCACAGGCTTCTAGTTATCGCCCCATAGCACTAGCATCCACTTTGTGTAAGGTTATGGAGCATCTTGTCAAGAACAGACTTGAGTGGTTCCTGGAAAGTCGAAAAATTTTACCCTCTTCCCAGTATGGTTTCAGAAAGGGTACTGGCACAATGGATAGCTTAAGTTACTTTTCCACAGAGATTCGCCTTGCCTTTTCTAAAAATCACTTTGTCTTGGGTACCTTTCTGGATATTACTTCAGCTTATGATAATGTTCTTCTTCCAATACTCAGGCAAAAAATGCACCAGCTGAGTATCCCTGCGAGGATGACAAATTTCATAATAAACCTTCTTTCTCCCAGACATATTTCTGTCAGAGTAAATGGTTCTATAGTATCTTCCCGTACAGTCTGGAAAGGCCTTCCCCAAGGCTCGGTGCTGAGCCCTTTACTTTATAATCTTTACACATTCAACCTGGATTTAACAGTTAATAGCTTTTGCTCCATTCTGCAATATGCAGATGATTTAGCCCTCTTATACTCCGGAGACTCTATAGGTGAAGCTGCAAGTAGAATGAATTCAGCCCTATCCTACCTCAGTGACTGGTTAACAGACCATGGACTCTCTTTATCAACTCCCAAATGCTCCTCAGTGTTGTTTACCAGAAAAAGATCCACCCCGGCCTACTCCATTGTTATAAATGGAGACCCAGTACCCCAAGTTAATAAAACTAAATTTCTAGGGGTTATTTGGGACTCTAAGATGTCAGGAATTCCCCACCTCACTTATATCACAGAAAAGTGCGAACGCAATATTAACATCTTACGTTCCTTATCAGGAGTCTGGTGGGGTTCCCACCCATTTTGTCAAAAACTACTATATAATGCTTTGATCCGTAGCCATTTTGACTATGGCTCCTTTTTATTGGAACCATGTAACAAACTAGCCATATCTACTCTAGACAAAATCCAGTCAAAATGCCTACGCATTATTTTAGGAGCAATGCGATCATCCCCTATTAATGCCATGCAGTTAGAGTGTCTAGAACCTCCTCTGTCTCTCAGAAGACAATATCTTGCTGACAGATTCTTGTACAATATTGCCCACTTGTCATCCCACCCTCTTTTCCCTAAACTTAGATCACTCACTGAGGCCACCTCCTCAATGGGCTACTGGACACATAAGAAGTTACCTTGCCTTGTTAATAGCTACCACAAACTCATAAACGCTCTCCCCCTCTACCAATCTTCTATGAACCCTCTCTTTGAAGTCCCCTACACAGCCCTTACCTTCAAACCTAACATAATTCGAGACTTTGGTGCCACAAAGGGTAACCCATTGGCTGACACCATTGTTAATACGAGAATAGCGGCAGATTTTCCCGATTTCCTTGTCATGTATACAGATGCATCCAAAACATCAGAAAGAGAGTATGTTGGTTCTTCGGTCTGGATCCCTAAATATAAAGTAATCCTTAGCTTTAAATCCCCGCCTGCCTCTTCTATTTTTACAGGTGAAGCTGTAGCTATTCTGGAAGCTGCTACATTTGCTTATTCCCATAAGTTTAAAAAAGCTTTAATTCTGACAGATTCACGAAGTTGCCTCCTAGCAATAGATGGCAATCAATTCCGTGCCAAGACAAAATATCCCATCATCCTTAAGATCAGGATGATACTTTCTCAAGCTGCTAGTGAAGGCTTTTTCATTGCCCTGGCCTGGATCCCGGGCCACTCTGGCATCAGTGGGAACGAAATCGCCGATCAATTGGCAAAGGACGCTATTCAATCTGGTCTGTCAACACACAATCAGATATACCCCCATGACCTACGCACTAATGCCAGAGTGGACCTGTTGTCCAATTGGGGCAGAGATTGGACAAGATCAAAATGCACTAAGGGCAAATATTATGCCAGTATACAAGAATCAATCCCAACAAAACCTTGGTTCTTTCGTTTTCGTGATTCCAGTAAAGCCGTAACTTCCACAATATGTAGGCTGCGCCTGGGCCACGTATGCACCCCTGTCCACCTGGCAAAATTGAGAATACGAGATACCTCCATTTGCGAATGTGGCCTCGATGAGGGATCTCCTGATCATATTTTCTTTTCTTGCCCTAAGTTAGCATATTCTTTGTATGACACCTTACCACCAGATATACCTCGCCCCATTAACATGCAATGTCTCCTTACTTATGCCCACTCTCCTTTTATTAAAACATTAGTTGCCTTTATTGCCACTAACAAAATTCAGCTGTAAAATTTCTATGTAAAATGTTTAATTATTATCCTTTTATGTTCGTAGAGTACTTGTAGATAGATACATGTGCATAGCATTAGCTCCTAACACACTGTAGTGTTTGTAGTTGTGTAAGTATACTTTACTAATCTTTGTGTCTGTTTTGTTTTAGATCCCTCAACTTGTATCGGATATAGTCACCGGACAACTATTTTTAAGTGTCTCTCCCATGACTGACTTGATATTGGCAGAATCCGTACCAACGGGATAGCCACATAACCAAAATAATAATAATAAATTAAACAATGAATAAATAGTGTATTACTTTAAAGGCAAGGTATTAAGTTTTCAGTTGTATGAATACTTATTACAAGCACATAAACTACTTTTGGGTATAAATTACAAAAATAGTACTATCCAATCATCAGAAATGGTTTGTTTATGGGGATTGATTTTCTGCTGTACGCTTTACTACCCGTGCGCTTAAAGAATGGGATTAAAATGGCGTCACCTCTGTTCACCTCTCACTCGCACACTCTTGTTATCTATACTCACACTCGCCGGTACGAACAACCAAAAAATCCGCATATTGTGCATACTGCATCAGTCCATTATCGCTATATGAGAGCTTGACGCGTTCTGAGAGTTTTTTGGTAATTATTATTATTTATTTATTTTGATTGTTAATATTGTTGTTAGAGTTTATTTGTTATTACATTGTTAAGTGTTGTTCGTTATTTAGTGTTTTTTCATTGTTACGCCGTTTGTTGAGGAGTATAAATGTCGGAAATTGTTAAATAGTGATACACGTAAAATCCTGTATTGCAGTATAATAATGCAAGAGCACTAATGGCAACAGTATTGGCAGAGAATACCATCACACGAATTGAGAAAGAATGTATAAACTTAGTTTACCTAGCTGTATTGCTTGCACCATACTATTTGAATATTTTTAATTAATTTAAATACAGGAAAATTCGATCAAACATTTTTTAATAGCCCCGTGACTATTTATCTTTTAAACCACGGTAATATGAATAATTTAGGCTACTTATTTTAGACATTTCCCATGCGGACGAAATCGCGGGAATCGCTAGTAGTTCAAAAATTAAAAACAACTGCAGCTGTGTACGTTCTTTTGTTGCTCAATTGTCTATTGTTATTATATATCTCGACTGTTGGTTTCATGCGTACCAAAGATTCTAAGAAATTGGTTGTATTTTGTTTATTGTGAATAAACGACACATGTTTACCTCAATTACTACATTAACTTTAGGTTGCTATGCACTGCCTTAAAAATCGGAGATAGTTTCTTTAAAGTGAATAATCCTGGATTTGTTGTTAACTTCCTCAATCAATTTAGACCCTTCTTCTAATGTGAATTTTTGCTTGTGAAAGATAATAATATGATCATGATGATAATATGGTGTCAACAGGGTAATCAAATGGATAAACATTAAAAGCAAATGCTTCATTTTTCAGAAATGTATTATTATTTTTAATTGACACAGATTGAGTTGTTGAATTCGTAATTGAAATCATGTTTGAATTTGAAAATAAAAATTTCTGGGAACTTAAATATCTTACCCTACACCCTTCAATGCATTCAGAATTTTACAGATTAAGAAAAGTATTAGAAACTTTATCATAGAAAGAAAGAAGTAATTCTAAACAATCTATAGAATGTTTTAAATGTAATATTATATAATGATATTTTTTTTAAATATTTGCACACCATATAATGGTAGAATATGTTGGTAACTTAATTTATTTTTAACAACTTGTAACACCCATATTCTTGCAACTAAATATTTTTACAATTTTTGTTTGTTTGTCTATACAAAAAAGGTTATTATATACATACGTACGTATGTTACCCCGGACATACGTATGTATGTCCGGGGTAAACTCAAAAAGTACTGCATGGATTTACTTCAAATTTTGCATGAATATTACTAATAGGTCGGGTCAACATATAGGCTACATATTATCACGCTATCACCTACGGGGGAGAGGCTGTGCGGAGTAAACGAAGTCCGCGCGGACGAACTCGGACGACGGACCAGTTAAACAAATATATAAACAACAATGTATCGAAAAATTTTAAAACAAAGCAATCAGAAATCAGAAATCAAAAGTACTTTATTCAAGAAAACTTTTTACAAGTTATTTTGAAACGTCAACATATTTTTTTAAAAACTACTACCGGATCAGAAACGCGGCCATACGCTGAGAAGATCCGGGGGAAGAAACTCAGCGGGCTTGTCTTTTTTCATATCATCTAGTTTTTTACAATATCACAATATTACAAAAAAAATATATAAGATCGGTATGAGGATCAATTAATCCCAGGCTTTTTTGTCTTCTAAATAATCTGAGATTTTATAATAACCTTTTTTACACAGTTTTGTTTAAACACATTTTTTAAATTTATTTAAACAAAAAAATATTTTTAAGAACGTACATCAAGATGGTAAAGATGGAAGAGGTTATGATAAATTTAATCTTTAAAAAAATATTACAATTTAACTTAAATAAGCATTGTCATGATTGATGATGATTAGTAAATAAAACATGTTTAAAAAATCAGTATTTTCATTGCTATACTTGCCCTGTGTAGGTAGCTATATTTACCAGAATTTATTTTTGGGCGCCTCGGTATTTTTGTAAAATTTAATCTGGTCACACTGGATCGCTTCACCAATTACCCGTCACCGCTTCTCTTCGTAGTTCGTATGTCGCTATCGCGGCGCTTAAATTGCATTCCTAATTTTAATAATTCTTCAGCGTGAAGTCTATTTAGAAGTGTTAAAAACCAGAATTAGGATTGACTATTATATACTGAACCATGTCTTACAACAGATGTGAGTAAAATATCTACTTTTTTTAAATCGTAGCGTGTACTGCATTATCCGCCATTACTGCGTCATTTTGGCCTTTGAGAATTAAAAAATACTGTAAGTAGTGAATCGTACTGGAATATTGTTTTATAAAGCTCAATTAAAATTCACGGGGCTAAAACCTTCTAAGTCTGAGGTGATGCAAACATGCGAATTGCTGTTATTGTAAAATTGTGCGCCTGTTAGGGTTAACCAAAGCAGGGCGGATAGCGGCACATTTCTGAGATTTTTCAGTGTATTTAACGGTACATGGTTTTGCGTTTTTTGTTGTGACATTCAAAATATCTTTATAGTTCAACGCTAAAGAGACATTATTTTTTTTAAAACAATTATATGCACTTCAGTTTATCGTTAAATACTGTCTCCTTGAAGAGATATGTGGAGGTACAAGTGCACCTGCGATAAACCAACTGTTTGACTGTTTTTAGTGATTCGTGAGCTGTCAGTGGTTTTGCATATTAATTCATGGGCGAGTCAAAATTATTCAATTCTGATGATTGCCTAGGTTGACTTGGGGTGCAATTCAGATCGACTCGCATCAAAATGATTGGATGATGTGTTATGCGTTGTGATGTCTAAAATAATTGTGCATGTAGAAGAGTTCATGGCTTTCGAATTTAGTGTAGAGTTTTCAGATGTAAGAGGGATTAGAATTGTGAATGACAAAACAAATCTTACCTATGAATTATCCGTTAATGTTTTAATTCAGTAGAAATTAATCCCATTATGTTTAATGTAATGTAATGTACCTGTACATTAAGTACCTACCTAGTTATAAACGAAGATTGAGTCTGTTTTCTGGAGGAGGGTGTTGATATACTCAACATAGTTGTATACTTCTGCATGTGTCATTGACATTCATATTATTCATACTTGTTCTGGTTCTAAATTACATTATTTTGTATATGTGAATAGTTATAATACTAGCTGACCTAGCAAACGTTGTTCTACCTTTTTAACTACTCTTATTTTTTTTCTACATTTTTTCTCCTTTTAAACCTTACCTGGACTTCAATAATTATTTCAAAACCAAAATTTACCAAATCGGTTCAGCTGTTCTCAAGTTTTAGTGAGACTAACGAACAGCAATTGTTATTTTACATTTATTATTATCTCAACAAAAAAAAAAATAATAATTATAAATATTCTTGTGTTATGAGTGTTAGTCAATGATATTAATCCATAGAAATACATAACCCACAAATACAACTATCTATCTATGCTTACCCCCGTGTAGATCCTGGGCTCCTTTGAAGAATAGGCCAACTGCCGTTCTACCAGGCAGGTCGTAAAAGGCGACCGATTGGCTATATGAGTCACTAACATCGTGGCTACTAGGTGGTAGAGTTTTGCATTGTCTCACCCGGGTCTGGTACCACCACCTTACCTATTCCTGCCGCAATAGCGTCAATGCTAGTCATTGTCGTGTTCCCGTTTGGAGGGTGAGGTAGCCGGTAAATTTATGCACGTGGCATAAGACCTTGCCACAAGATAGCAATGCACCATTAACACCTTTGTCGTCTATAGGCGATGGTTTACTCTTTCCGTCAGGAGACCCATCTGCTTGTTTGCTATCTTATACTATTAAAAAAATCACAAAAATGCTTGTCCCCAGCAGTACACACATAGGTATATAATCTGTATACACATAGGTACCACTAGTAGGCCCTGCTTCCTGCATATTGTAGGACCTGGTTCTTTTGATTTGTTCTACTGTACACTACACATGCTTAAAGCCAATGGTATTAAATCCGCCGATGTGACAAGCGATCAGGCTATTGACAAATCAAGCACTTATCTGGTTATGCATTGGTTATGTTTTTCTGTACAATTGTGCAACCCAAGATTTTACTTAAGACAATCAACACAATTTTTGAAAGAATTAGCATTGATGTAATCAACAAAAACTACTAAAAGTAGTGAGTTTGTACCTATTCTGGTACAATGCAATTGATTTTACTTGGGACACATCACCAAGTAAATGTCTACTACATATTAAAGTATTAATATTTATACATAACATTATTCTTTAACATATCAAAATTAATAGTAGTTTTTTTAGTAATTATTGTGTTTTTTTTTTCATTTTCGATTTTGTATTCTTTTTATTTCTATAGCACACACGCTGTATTAACTAGTGGTGAAAACTTTTTTGGCTTATGAACTAACCTAAAAATGATTGTAATCACATGTGTTATAGTAAGCTGTATGTTTTCCTTAATAAATAAATAAATAAATAAATATTATTAAGAGTGTTAAATTAGGTCTGACAGCTCTAATAAATTTTCATTCTTTCTTGGCTAGATTTATGTAAAGTGCAAAAGAAAGTAATTATACTCTTGCTAATATCTGCTACAACTACTACTATTAGTTTCCTAGATGATACCCACAGAAAATTAGATGTGTCAATAAGTGGGACATAACATTCTCCCATGTTAACCTCTCGAAACTCTGACATGCAAAGGCGACTTTAAGCGCCAGGACTCATCACTCGCTTTTTGGCGGGAACGGCGTCTCAGGCGACTCGATGGAAAAAAATCTTTTTGTTTTTCTACAACTAAGTCATATTTTATCATTCTGTAAACGACTGTGTATCAATTGATATATTTTCTGTCTATTAGAGATCAAAATGAAGTAATAGACAAAGTAGTTTTTATATTTACAAGTAAATATAACAAAAATCACTTGAAAAATAATGAATTTCTAAATTACTTTATTTTTGGCTATCACGATATATTTCTTACAACAAATTATCCAAATAGAAAAAATATACGGCCTTTGTAATAAAAACAGTACTTACATGAGAGAAATGCACCGTAAAACAACACAAGATTGAATTTTATATCACTTAAAAACAGCAAACACACTCGCGGTCCGGTCGAATGAACTAAAATGACTGGTACAAAATAAATGACAATAATAAACTTCAATTTACGAATTTGACATGACAGATATTTTATCATAGATTAAACGTCAAAGGCTTTTTCATACATTAGTCTTTATAAATAGAAATTTAAAGTTTGAATTCAAATGCAAGTGGGGTAAAATTTTGCTCTGAGAGTGAACGCTTGACTGTTTTATCATACATATGTCTAATATTTGCCTCTGCGAGAATCTAGTGGTTAAAGTGCATATGTTGCAAGTGGTCAAAGTCAAAGAAAGTCATTCTTTTTAAATCAAATAGCTGTGATAGAATATATTTTTTTACAGATAACACAAGAACATGCTACAACACACCTGGCAAATTTGTGTCTGCGGGAGAGGTAAATTTAATTTTATATGCTAATCAAATCTATACTTCCATACTAATATTATAAAAGTCTGTCTCTGTTATACTTTCACACCTATAATGTGAAACAATTTTGATAAAATATGGCATGCAGATAGTTGGAGATCCAAGGTTAAACATAGCCTACCTTCTTGCTGGCTGAAAACTGGCTGTTAACAATTTAGCTGAAACTAGTAGAAGTAGCCATATTGAGTGAATGCATAGCTCTCATTGGTCTAAATGGATTCACCTCCATTTGATAAAAATCATATGTTGGATTTGTCTTTACTAGATAAAATTGCTAGATTTCATTTACTTTTTTATAAACATCATGTTAATTTTACCCGTGTTTGCTCAAAGTCATAACACATAATTTTTCTTCAGCTTTCATGTCATACCAAAAAATTTTAATATTTCATATAATGCATTTACCTCTGTTTGAAGTTAAGCAACACATATGCATTGTTTATACGTAATCATATTGTTAATTGCTCACAACATTTCAAATGGTGAACATAAAATATAACTTACAAAAAATGGTGTTAAAAATTTGTAATAGAATCTCTCCAAATCTACTCTTTTTAATGACAACCCCTAATAATGCCATAGTGCACAGTCCCTTAAGTGATGTTCTTTGGGGGTTACACTATTCATGTGGCATTGGACCTTGCCACAAGATAGCAATGCACCATTACTATCTTTACTGTCTAGAGGTGATGATGGTTGACTTTTTCCATCAAGAGACCCATCTTGCTTGTTTGCTATCTTTTGATATAAAAACAAAAAAAAATAAATTTTATGAAGTATGTCAATATTACAAGTAATTGCCGTTCACAGGGAGATTGCTGATGTTAGTCTTATTATCTTATATTCCCTAAAGACTATCTTTAGGGAACAAAAACCCAGTGCTTAAGCTATGTTATCGAGTATCTTTAAATTTTACCTAGCATTCTAGTATATAAATAAATACATGTCAAATCTAGACCTGAATCTATAACAAATGTTTGTTGCTTACTTAATTAATCCTTGCTGGTCTGAACCTGCTTTTGAAGAATAAACCATTTGACATTCTGCCAGACAAGTCATGAAAAGACAGCTGCCTTTTTGGTTTATGTGTCACTTCCATCATGACTACTAGTTGGTAAGAACTCTGCAATGTCTTCCCCGGGTATATGGTACAACAGTCTTAACCTTTCTTGCCACAATAGTGTGGATGCTTGTCATTGTCATGTTCTGGTTTGGAGGGTAAGGAAGCCGGTAGATTTATGCATGTGGCATTGACATCCCTCCACATGGCAGCAAAGCATCATCATTGTTGTCTACAGGCGATGGTTTCTCTTTCCATTAGACGAACCATCTGCTTGTTTGCTGTCTAGTAATATAAAAAAATTGATGCCAGTTTCATTAGTCCCAAAAAGCCTGTGTCATTTTTTTTACTAATTACCGGTTTTTACATAAAGCCATAATAATTAGGATTTCCAATTTCAAGATGTCCTAATTCTAAGCCCTAGTAGTAGCTGCCCCATTGCTACCAGAAATCAGAAATCAGAAATACTTTATTCAATAAAACTTTTTACAAGTTATTTTGACGCGTCAACATATTTTTTTTAAAAACTACTACCGGATCGGAAACGCGGCCACACACTGAGAAGATCCGGCGGAAGAAACTCAGCGAGCTTGTCTTTTTTTTTCATATCATTGATTTTTTTTACATTATCACAATATTACAAAAAATATATATGAGATAGGCATGACGAGCAATTAATCCCAGGCTTTTTTGTCTTCTAAATAATCTGAGATTTTATAATATCCTTTTTTACACAGTTTTGTTTTAACACATTTTTTAATTTATTGACTGGTAGATCTCTTATAGTTTCGGGAAGTTTATTGTAAAAGCGTATGTAAGCGTACATTTGCCAATTATTGATTTAACTGTCACTGATGGCCATGGTTGATTGATGGATAACATAAATCTCTTCATTGCATTAATGCATTTTAGATTTAAAATCAAACAAGTGGACCATGCTTGGTATTGTATAAACATCTATATTAATATTATAAATGCAAAATTTTGTATGGACGTTTGTTTCTCAGTCACGTAAAAGCTATTGAACGGATTTGGATGAAATTTGACACACAGGTAGACCTAGAATAGCACATAGGCTACATTTTATCCCGGAAAATGCGTTGTTCCTTGACTGCATGGTGCAGCTAGTACATTATATATTCTTTAAACATGTGTTTTTACACTACAGCTCTCCCGAAATATTTATCGTCTGGCACTGGCACCATCTAGTCACCAGTCACTTTCTAAGTGCGCCAACACCATAAGGGTCTCGTGGGAATATCGTAAAAGCTAAAAGCAAAATGCTTGAATATCTTCTACGATATACTTTTTATGTTCCCTGAACTAATGACTTGATAGTCTTACAGCCACATTTATTAATCCTTCTTTCTCAGTTTTGTTTCACTCCTTGTTAGTCATATTTAACTGTTACTATAAAATTCAAATGTGCATTTACTATATATTCAGATTTTACTTACATATGCAAATTGTGTAACTTGTTTGGAAGCAATTGCTTCAAACCCAGTCTTATAATTTTTTGTAATTTTCCATTACAACTATTTAAAAATCTCAAATACTTACCATAATTCTCTAATTATCAGAGTTCTGAAAACCATGTGTCTAACAGAGTCTTAATCTAAACAAGAATTCTGTTTTGGGTTCTAGTTTATAATAAATGCGTTCTTTGTGTTCTGAAAGTAACATTTTAAACCTTAATTTTTCTGTCACTTGTTTAGACATTTCCCAAATCATTTAATATTTTTACAATATCCTTATTTACTTCATTTGTCCACTCACCCTTTTTGTTTTTCTCTTGATTATTTTATTGTGGCTATGATGGGAACGTGTTGAAGTGACTGCATTTTTGAATTAAGATTTTCGTTGTATAATTATTCCATTGGAACGGCCCGAGGTGGAGGTCTCTTTGAGGGTGGCTGCAGACTGAGAATACATTATGGTCACGAGGCAAAAGTTTCGTGCTCATACAGGGTTCTCTAGACTTAAGTAGACAGTAAGCTGCACCAGATTGCCAGAATGCCCACCTTTTCGAATTGTGGAGTGCAATTTCACCAGTAATTAAACACAATTTGATTTAGGAATGGTCATGATGGCAATATGGTGAAAGACTGACAATGTGCAAACATATCTATTGTGTGAAAGTGTGTATGGAAGAGTTGGAAATGTTAGTCCCGTCTATTTCTTTTTATTTAGTAAATCTAAAATTGCAGCGTTAGTTTTGTGTACAATAATATTAGCTAGTTGTTTAATTGGATGTCGCAAGCTTTATTCAAAAGGAGAATATGATGTAGTAGTGTTTAAGTCATCTAGTTAATATTGGTGTGAACGTTTGTATTTGTACGAGTTGCGTGTGTGCACATTGCCAACTTAGCTGACTGTTGCCAGCTGAGTGGACAAGCCAAGACATACAACATTGATATGCAGCAACAACATCCACAACAGCATCAGCAACAGCAACAATACCAAACTGTTTGTGTAAGTATACACAATGTATTTTGTTTTAAATTTGTAATAGCTGCTAAATTCTGTGTACTTTTTTAGAGTTTACTGTTCCCCCATGTTGGCCCGAGCTCCTTTGAAGAATAGACTGACTGCCTTTTTGCCAGGCAGATCGTGAAAGGCGACTGATTGGCTTTAAGTGTCACTACCATCGTGAATACTAGGTGGTAGAGTTCTGCAACGACTCACCTGAGTATTTGATACCACCGCCTTACCTATTTCTGCCACAATATCATCAATGCTTGTCATTATTGTGTTCTGGTTTGGAGGGCAAAATAGTCGGTAGAACTATGCATGTAGCAATCCATTCACCACACACATAGCAATGGATAGCAATGCAACATTAACATCTTTGTTGTCTATATATATCTTTGTTATCTTTTTGTCTATATATCTTTGTTATCTTTTCACCAGGAGAGCCATCTGCTTGTTTGCTATCTCATGATATAAAAAAAAGTTTATACCTATCTACAGAAAAAAATTGTGGTTGTGTGGAAGGAAGTACGGACTTTTATGTCTGTAGGGTATAGTGGCAATCAAAAGATACTGGAAGTACCAGACCATTGAGTTGTACTGTTTGTTATCCAAGGTGTTTTAATTTAATTATTTTTGTTGTTAATTTCACATTTTTTTCCAATCCCATGTTTTTTTTTTTTTTGTAAATTTAGTAATCATGGATGATTCAGTCCATTGACTGTGAGCAGATTGGTTCTATGATAGTTAAACAATATTTAGACAATATTGGTAGTTTCTCAAAAAAGAATAATGGTAGATCTACTTATTCTATAAATATAAGAACAAATTCAGAACACATTATATTGTAAACCCTGAAAAGGGAAACTAAAATTAATTTTTAGAGAGACATTTCGATGGGTCCCAAGAACAAAATCGTATCTACAAAATTACCAAATTACAATGTTTGTTTGTTTGTGGGAGTACATTGTAGATAAGATGATGTTCACTTGAGTATTTCCAAAAATAAAAGACCAATAAATATAAAAAAGATATTGTCTTGTAGCTTTATGCATGTTTAATGCGAATCTATATACATATAATAAAATCGTAGGAAAGTCAAAACTGTGCATTGAATATTTTTTAAAAGAATACTTGGGGCGTGATCTACAAACGAATCAATACTATCTTACTACTATACAGATGGCAACAAACCCGGTATCTGGTAAAAATATGCATGAGACATTAAGACCCCGCCTTAAGAATAGCAATACACAATTAACATTTTTGGTGTCATATGCAATGGTTTTTTTTTATCAGGAGAATTAGGATCTGCTTATATGTTTTTTATGTATGTGATCTATGTGATAGATATGGCCATGAATTACTAGAAAGAATCCTTAGTGTTCTCATTGAATGATTGAAGTATATATTGTTTAGGTTATTAGTCGCCTCTGTGGTCTAGTGGTCCGGTGTCTGTGTTGACCACAGGAGATCCCAGGTTTAGTTTTCTGATAAAAACATTGCCCGCATTGGAAAGTGCCCAGTTGCTGATAGGGTTACCATCTTTCACATTGTGGGACTAAGTATCTTCGGCTAATTGTGGGTGCACTGGTAGTACCTCTGCCTAAAACTTGGGGATACAGGCTTGAGGTACTTGTTAAGGTTACAATCCTTTTTATAATCTGGTCCCTTTCAAGGGCTGTTTTTTGTTTGGTATTCAGTTTTAATAAACAAGGTAATATAGGAAGCCTACATCTAGAAGTCAAATAGTCTATCATTATTTTTTAATGGCAGATGGTAATGCGATATTGAAGAGTTAGTAGTTGCTGATAATCTCAAGTAACTTGTTTGCACTCGTATTAGCAAGCTTTTTGATTACTGTATTTAAACAAATGTGATATTTTTAATGTATTGGTTTTAGGATCCACCCCTGCCACCATCGTATATGTCCACGGACCCACCACCAACAAAGGAAGAGGTTGTAGATGAAATGCAGGTATGTAAAGTACATTTTGCATTGTTATTGTTGTTATTTTGGCATTATAGAAACAGGAGCCCTGGTTTATGAAATAGGACTAGATACTACAATCATAATAGTAATAACCTTATTATTGTCTCAAATATTGTTATAAAAAGGTAGTTTGTCTATTTATATATAAAAATAGTTGATATGTACTATTTTTTTTATAGTAGAGGGGGCAAACGAGCCGATGGTGCACCTGATGGTAAGTGATCACCGCCGCCCATGGATATCTGCAATACCGGGGGTATTGCAGCTGCGTTGCCGGCCTTTTAAGAATGAATAAGCTCGTTTCTTGAAGGTCCCTAAGTCGTATCCATTCGGAAACACCCCCGAGGGTAATTAATTCCACAAAGGAGTAGTGGGAGGCAAAAAGTGTTGACAAGAGCACACAGTTGTGGAATTCCAGACATCGAGGTGGTGAGGATGAAACTTTAAATTTTGACGTGATGTCCGATGGTGGAATTTAGCGGCAGGAATTAGTCCGAACAACTCGTCGGAACACTCCCCATGATAGATGGTAAAAGATGCAGAGCGTACCCACATCTCTGCGTAACGCCAAAGAGTCAAGCTGATTAGAAATAGCCTGGTCATCGACGATTCGAACTGCTCTACGTTGCATGCGACCAAGAGGAAGAAGCTGGTACTGAGGAGCTCCGGCCCAGAGGTGAAAACAGTACTCCATGTGAGGTCGAATTTGGGCCTTGTAAAGTTGGAGACGATGGACTGGCATGAAGTACTGCTCTACTGAGTACACCAAGCTTTTTGGAGGCTAGTTTAGCCTTCCCTTCCAAATGACCGCGGAACTGAACGTTGTTTGATATGTCAACTCCCAGAATTCCAATACTGGCTGAGGCTATCAGGAGAGTTTTCGAACCGAGATGATACGACATAGGGTGTTTTTTTTGAGATGAACGCACAAAGTCTTTTTGGGGTTAAATGTAATAAGGTTTTAACGACCCCGTTCTGAGACATCAGTTAGTTGATTCTCGAGTTCAGATACGAGCTTGTTCCGGCCCTCTTCGACGTGTTCCCGAGAAATACCGCTATGGCTGGAGTATGTAGCATCACCAGTACTGACGTCCGCATAGCAATGTATGTTACTAATTCGCAACATATCATTGATATGCAGAAGAAACAGTGTCGGTGATAGCACGCAGCCTTGCGGAACACCAGCATTGACAGGTTTAAGGTCGGTGCATGCACCGTCGACTACGACCTTAATGCTCCGATCAGCCAAAAAACTGGTGATCCGAACGAGCCCAGAAGATCGGCTTTCTCCTTTACGCTATTTCTATAATTGCATAGGTATTTTAACATTAAGCTAATTAATCATTTGAAAAATACATATGAAAGTGACAAGACATCTTAATTAATTTTATTTAAGGCCTAAATTCTTTGGAAAAAAATTGATTGAGGATTGCCTACAAACTCAGTGCAAGAAAATGGCTGGAAAATGTTATATCGTCGCTGCGCCTGACAAGTTCCATATTATGTGATATTTGTAAGGTTTTGGGAAGCAGCAAAAAATATGTTATTAAATTAACAAATTGTCTATATTTTGTTATTTAATAACATTTGTTAATTTAATAACAAAAAATAAATTTACAAATAGTCCATTTGTTAATTTAATAAAAAAAAAATTAACAAATAGTCTATTTGTTAATTTAATAACTTTTTTTTTGTTGCTTCCCAAAACCTTACAAATAATACGTCATATGAAACTTGTCAGGTGCAGCTATGATATAGTCCAGGAGGAATCAGCCCATGAGTACCAAAAACTATTCCACCTCATTTTTTTTTATGTGATCCTCTTCATATTGACCTACTGATGATAAATGCACGTTGCCATTGGGCAACCCCGTGCCATAATTGTTTAAACCGAAATTGTTTAAACCGAAGTTGTTTAAACAAACAATTTCGGTTCAAACAATTATTTTTTTAATTTTAAATTATTTTGTTTAAACAATTAAAAACCACGCCAAAGCAGCATTTTAACTCTTTAGTCTTATAATAGATGACGTTAGTAGTAATTCTAATACAATGTGCATGTTCTATTTTTTTGGTATTTTAATGGTAGATCATATCTAGAAATGAATTTAAACTACCACGTCAAAGCTCAAACCACAAAATGCTATACTTTTTCAGTAACAGATACCACAAAAGTGCATAGAAAGTGCCCTAGTGTAACAATTTCGGCTTAAGCAGCATTTCACGGGGTTGCCCCATGGCAACATGCATTTATATCATCAGTAGGGCAATTTATAGAGGCTCGCATAAAAAAATTGAGGTGGAGTACTTCTCGGTACTCATGCGCCGATTCCTCCTGGACGAATATACAGAACCACAAAAATATCACGTCATAAAAGTATTTTAATAATAATCAACCTTATTTCTGTACATCATGGTTTAGTTTCATCTACAGTTCCGCTTTACCGTCGAGAACTTGTTACAATTTATTAGGTCCTTCCTTAGTTATTTTTGATTGAAGCCTGCTTGACAGGAGACAGTTGGTTTCTCACTCAAGGGACCTGAATTAAAACTGGAAACAGGGATCTGATCCTACTGTGGCAAAAAAAGTTAAGACGGTGTATCACACCAGGATAAGTAACTGCTGTACTGTCACACCTGATAATCACAATGGTCGTGTCAGGTCTGGTTAATCAATTGCTTTAAAAAATTATGAATGGTAGGAGCAAATATAAGAGGTCAAAGTATTTGTGTATTTCAAACACTTAACATTAATATTACTATTTCTGTTTATCTGCAGCAAGATTATGACATGAACAATCAGTCTATGGATGAATCTGGAAACGGTGAAAACGCCAAGGAGAGACCTCATTGGATGAAATCAAAGCTGCAAGGGGGTAAGTTATAAATATCATGGGCAAATTGAGATAAGTAGACAAATAGACAAATTGTCTTAGTAGGGAGTTAAATTCGAGTTCAATAGGTTACTTAGTCAGAGTCAGTGGTGCCCACATATTAAATGGATATGCCTTTCAAGACAATTTCTGAGTTTTTCAGCGTAACTTGCAATTACATACAGAAATACAAAGTTATACTACTTACCAATTAAATAAAATCATTTCAAGAGTAATTTTTAATCCCTGTCATCTCATTCGGTACGATAAAATAGTACAACATGGTTTATTTCTATTTTTCACAATATAATATAACCTACAAATGTATGACATTTTTGACAGTAATAGGAACGTTTGCCCATATGCGCGGCGACACGTTTCCTTCACAATGGCGTGTCTAGTGGTATCAATGGGATTATTAAATATTTATTGAGTAATACAGTCATATGTCTAATTATGTGATGGATATTTTTATACACATTTTAAAATATTTAAGGAAACAATTTCTTTTTGAGATGTAGCATTTTAAAAATGTGATGATATATATATATATATATATATATATATATATATATATATATATATATATATATATATATGTGTGTGGTGTAGAATCTACCCTAATAAATGATTAACTTTTTCAGATGTCCTTAAAGTACCAAAAAAAGTGTAAGAGTTATGTTCTATTTGATTTTGCAGTGAAGAAAATCACAAATCGCGAGCGTCGCCGTCGCCAAAACGAATCGCTGAGAAGACTTTTATCCCCCAAGAATGCTCTTATGGTGCTCAATGAGATCATGCCCGGGGAGAATGTAAGTATTATAATTGTATACAATATGGGTAATTGTGCTAGGCACTTTGTATTACCATTGAACAAGCAGATTTCTCTATACGACAAGAGGTAACCACATGGATGTACTTAGGCATGATTAAATTTTTTCCACCCTTATTGGAGGCTAGATAACCTGGCCAGTTCTGACTAAGGCGGCCCAATGTTCTATATTTTATAGGTTACCCCATGTATTTGGGGATTTTTCATGCTACAAAAATGTAGGAACCTGTAACTGGCAAAATTGAATACGGGGTCAGTAAAGCTCCCGTATTTTAACAAACTCCGTCTTAGTTGGCCCGCCTGGCTAAATACGAGCGTCTAATATCTCAGTAAGAAATGGCTGTATCGAATTTTCTAAAAAAAAAACTGAATTAACAATTTATCCAATCCACATGGTGGTTAAGTGGAAAAAAAATTCCAAGTATGAAGAACAAAAAAAAAAATTAGAAAAAAAATCATGATTTTTTTGGGATTGAATGGTAAAGTTTTTCATTAGATCTTGAAACTAAAATCGTCTATTTATAAATGCTTTTTTTAAACACCTATTTGAAAAACCCGTCAAAATTCTGATATATTTTTTTGATCTCTAGTTTTTCCACTAGTGTATTTAAAATAATATTTAAGATAATAATTATGTAGACGGGGAAAATTTCCACCCCAAAAATATTAATTAGGTACCAAACAATGGCTTTGATGATTGGACAGGGTGTTTGTTACACACTCTATATTCTTTCAAATAAATTATGAGTTTTTGTTTTCAAAAATGATACTAAAAAAATGACATTGGGGGGATAATTTTAACAGCAGTATGTTACCAAAAATGTTATAACGTTTAGACAAAAATATTCTAATGAGCATTGGGTGTGAACGTGTCCCAGTTGTTGCAGAACTTCAAGGTGGAGCAGGTCCCGCACGCAGGCCAGTACTTCAAGGCCAACGCCAACAATTTCTGTGCAGACCTCTCCTTCGAGGGCAACAACTACAAGGGATATGGTAACTATCAAATTTATTTATCATTACATAGTTGACTTACTCACTAACCTGTGTAAGTGATTACTGTCGATCCATGACCACCTTCAACACCAGGTATTGTGGTTATATTGTTATAAGAGTAAGCTCTATTCCTTGAAGATTCACAAGTATCAGTTTGAAAACACATTTGCATGATCATTGAGCAGTTGTGCGAGGCCAAAAATGTCTTGAGAATCAGAAATGTCCACTGCAGTGGACTTATAGACGTCAAAATTGTGAGGAGGTTGAAATTTCTTATTTTGGTGTAAAGTCTTGATATTCAGCAGTTGGAATCAAAACGAGCCGTCTTTTGAAATACCTAATATAAAGATAATCTAAAGTATTAAAATACTCTTTAAATAAAGTACTCTTTGGGACAACTAACAGCCCAGTAATTGATTATTTGAATGCGGTTAAGATGAAGATGTTATTATTACGTAGCTGTTGTATCAAAATGATAACATTACATTTGAGGTTTAAAACTTACAGCTTGTCATTAAATAATATTTAGTTTTGTTCAGAACTACAAAGCTCTGAATGAACGCTTTACAGATGTCAGCTTAGCTTTACTTAGTTTCAAAATGACTATGAAACTGAGTAGTACTCGAAAATATGTGAATCAGATTATGGAGAAACATTAAAGGGCAGGAAGCTGACCGTCGATTCCCTGCTACAATATATACAAAAAGTACAAATATAACTAGTTGGAAGTAATTTGCAGGAATGGGAGTATCAACAGGTGAGGCTATCCTCACTTGTCGGCACCCCTTTCTGCACTGTAATCTGAATATACATTGTGATGCGGAGCTTGTACAGTGTACAGTGACAGTAACGTTGTGCTGTGCGCAGGTGAGAACAAAATGTCTGCGCGGAACGCCGCGGCCGAGCAGGCCGTGCGCGACCTGCTGCTGCGCCGCATGACCACCGCGCTCGCCGCCGCGCACGCCGACGGTGAGCGCACACACACGCACACACACGCACACACGCACGCACGCACACACACACACGCACACCCGCGAGCACATATACGCACGCACACGCGCACACATACGCACAAACACGCGCACACATACACACACACACACACACACACGCACACACATACGCACACGCGCACACATACGCACACGCGCACACATACACACACGCATACGCACACACATATGCACACACACGCACACGCGCACACATACGCACACACACGCACACGCGCACACATACGCACACGCGCGCATATACGCACACACATGCGCACATACACACACGCGCACACGTACGCACATACACGCACACACATACGCACACACACGCACATGCGCACACATACGCACACACACGCACACGCGCACACGTACGCACACACACGCACACGCGCATACATACGCACACACATATGCACACACACGCACACGCGCACACATACGCACACACACGCACACGCGCACACCAACGCACACACACGCACACACGCGCGCACACACACACACACACACACACACACACACACACACACACACACGCACATACACACGCGTACACGCACGCACACGCGCGCACACACACACACGCATACGCACACACACACGCGCATACGCACACACACATACACACGCGCATACGCACACACATACACACACACACACACACACACACACACACACATACACACATACAGTGTGTAAAGAAAACCCCATCCGATCGTCAAAGGCGTTTGGTAGCTTAATACAAAGTTTATTTGTATCATTATTTTATGGATATTGGATACATACATTTTCAAAACACTTGCTTGATTTATGAGAAAGTTGCTTAATTTTAGTACTAAAATGAGGCACTTTAAACTACTCTTATTTTAGTAAAAATATATATTTATTTGACAATGCCATTGACCTACCTATATACCCTTTCGGATCGGGCAGGGTTTTCTTTACACCCTGTATATGACAAGTTTTAACAGTTAATTCAAATAGAAATGGGATGGTGATATTTGTATGCGGCGACACGCAGGCGGCGGCAGCCAGAACGGCGAGCAGCTGGAGGAGGACCTGCCCATGATCCAGCTCGCCTCCTTCGCGCTGCACAAGCTCTTCTCCGAGTGGGAGGTGCAGGGACACAAGGTGCCCACGCTCAAGCCCACCTCCAACTCGGTAACTACACTACTGTCATACCTTTGAAGTGCGCACCACACTTCTGATAGTAATATGTGACCATTGTTAAGTTTGAAACAAAGTGTTGGTATAAAAATGAGAGAAGCCATGCTGCGATGGTTGAAACATGGAGATGGAATGGCAGATGAAACTGTACAAATATATATAAGGTATGATAGAATAAAAGTGTCGGGAAAGGTCAAGTTTTACGTACCATGGTCAGATTGGTTGAGCACTGTCTGAAGGTGGTGTCAAGAGTCTTTGTAATCTGCGTGAGACAAGGTAAGTAATGTGGAAGCAAGACAATTTTCTCTTCATGTTATAAAATAGCAAACAGAGGATTATTGTACGGGCTACCAGTTAGTAACCTGTACACGTAGTTACACTGTGTACAGGTTACAACTACACGTACACCAATGTACGTAACCGTACAATTATCTTGATGGGGAGAGAAACTATTGACTTTAGATATCAAAGGTGTTAGTGGTGCATTACTATATATGAGGTGAAATGACAATGTCACATCCATAAACCTAGCAAACTACCTTACCGCTCAAACTGGAACACGACAATGGCAAGCACTTACGTTGTTACAGCAGGAACAATAAAACTGTGGTACCATATAACTGGGCGAGATGTTGCAGAGCTCCCGCTACCTACCTAATGAGTCAATATGGTAGTGAAATGTTTAGCCTTTTACGCAGAATAGTAGGTGGGTGTGATCATCGGGGTTCAAGTTCATATCAAGTATTGTGATGATAGCTGCTTAGTTAAGGAATCTGGTATAAAGATATGTATGTATAGTTTATAGATATCAACTAGCGACCTGCCTGCGGTTTTACTTGCGTAGCTTTTGTTTCTGTGAGAATATTGGAAAGGTTTATATACTAAAACTTTCCTTAAGAATTAATCTATTTATTAAAAAAGACTATCAAAATATGTTGTGTAGTTTTAAAGATTTAAGCATATATAGGGACAGAGAGAAAGTGACTTTGTTTTATACTGTGTAGTGAAGAAGACGGTGGTGTGTTTCATCTGTGTTGTGGTTACTGGCTATACAGGGTGGTTGGTAACAAATTGTACATATTGAAGGGAACAATAGTTAATGGTTATTAGTAGATAACAAAAAACCGGAGGCAATTTTAATTGAGGACTGTCTCTGATTTTTTATTTTTTTTAAATTATAAACTGTATCTACTTTATAGTTTTATACTTTCCGTATATATTATATTTACACCTTCCTACTGCTTTGCTGCTACTTTTGTTTTACTTATCCATTACCTGCCCCCTATATTCCTACAATTTTCTGCTGCTTTCGTTCTATCTTCTATGTTTGTCAAAGTTTTTGGGAAATTAGGTTAAAATTTAAGTGTCTATGTTTTATACTAGCTGTTGCCTCCGACTTCGTCCGCGTGGACTTTTTATACTTCGCGCTGCTCCTTCCCTGTAGGTGATAGCGTGATGATATGTAGTCTATAATGTTGACCCGACTTGTTAGTAATATTCATGCAAAATTTAAAGTAAATCCATGCAGTATTATTTAAGTTTACCCCGGACATACATACAGACAAACAGATAAACAGACAAACAGACAAAAATTCTAAAAACTATATTTTGACGATTTTATTGTATGTATAGATATATATTTGATCACAAAATCAAGTTGTGAGCACCCTCTTTCAGTATGTACAATTTTTTATTTATGTTAAGTACCTACATTAATTTTGAAATATGTTAATTGGCCGGTGTCCCCTCCGAAGTGTAACATAACAGTGCGTGCGTGTGTGTGTCAGATGTCGGAGAGCGTGGGCGAGGCAGTGGCGCCAGCTCCGCGCGCGGCGAAGGCGGCGGCGCCGAAGCCGCCCAAGCCGCTGCCGGCGGAGGCGAGCGCCATGCACCCGTGCATGCTGCTGGCGCAGATGCGGCCCGGCCTGGCCTACCGCGAGGCCGCCGCTAGCGGGGACAAGCCGCAGAACATGCTCTTCACCATGGAGGTCGACGTCGACGGACGGACCTTCAGCGGACGAGGTAACGACACACACCACACCACACACCACACCACCACACCACACACCACACCGTACATAAACACACTAATATAGACACGCCACTGTCGCCGCACATATGAGCAAACGCTCCTATCACTGACCAACATATACATACACTTGTAGGTTATTATTATATTATGAAAAATATAAACAAACCATGTTGTGCTGTTTTATCACACCAAATGCGATGGAAAGATCTAAAAATTACCCTTGAAATGATTTTGTTTCATTGGCAAGTAGTACAACTCTGTATTTATATGTGTAGTTATAAACTACACTGACTAATTAAAAAATTGTCTTGAAAGGCGTATCCATTTAATCCGTGCGTAAACCCAAACTAGTTTATTGTGAATCAGCAAAATCAATTGCAATCGTTTATAAAGTACATTTTGTTACAAAAATCTATTCAATTTTGTTTATTTGAATAAATAATAAACACAGATAGCACTAGCATAAATCAGCATACATACATAGTTGATAGTTGCATGCCTACAAACAATAAAATTCATTAAGCGTTTATACATTCGTAGGGTGACAAAAATTGTGAACGGTCATTCATAAAACTAAGTCTACTTATAAACTCGAAATGTTTAATTTTCTCATTTATTAGTTGTTTTTATTTTACTGTCAATAGAGAAGCATTTGACCACGATCTCACCTGATATCGTGGTCAAGCCAAGGTATCGTCACACATAATACCATTATGTTGGTCAAGGTAGTAGACTACATTGTTATTGACAGAATTGCAACAAAGCATTATTTAATAAATAGAATATAAGCTGTGTGTAAAAATTTTGAAATAAAAAAAATACCCATGTGTGAATGATTGAGTTTCTCTGGATTAATTTTTGTGTACGCACTGGAAAAACTGTTTTCAAGATCCTGTATCAATTAAATGAGTTCAGTTAATGGCACTTTGTATAAGCTATTATATTTTCCGTTTCCGGTACTATGTAAGAACAAAATAGTATGACTAATAATAAATGTATGTGTGTGTGTGCAGCGGGCAACAAGCGCGAGGCGCGCAAGGCGGCTGCGCGCGCCGCCTGCGCCGAGCTTTTCGGGGTCACCTTTAACGACCAGCCGCAATAGTCAGTGCTCGCCACTGACCACTCGCTGGCCGCTCACCTACACCGCTCATGCGTTGTTCACATCCTGGCTCTGTTCAAATCATCTCATATGGAAGTTTATTATATGCAGATGTATCTGTATTAAGTAGAACCGAGTCAAATGCCTTGATGCTAAACGGCATGACGATCTGTAATGCCGACACCCATTCATCTCTAGTTAACACATTATATAAAAAAAGGTATATACAGACTGACTGGTGAGTTACCTTCAATATTTAAGGGCGTGATAGTTGGCGATCATATATGATGAGAAAAAATAACATTAAAAATAAATATTAAAATACTTCTTAGTAAACTTAGTAAACAGTACACCGAGAATCCTATATTTACCTCGTCATACTTGGACACCGCGCAGACGTGCGTGTCGCGTAGTGCGCTATCAACACAGACTAGCGGCGGGTGGTGGCGGTGTGTCCTTGATGTCGACTAGCGCGTACTAGAGAGTATAATATCCACATTTCACTTAATTTTAGAGAAATATTGGTAAAAAATTAAGCCCCTTATTGTATTACTTCATTTCAACGAGAATCGAGTACCGAGTACTCTCCAGAAGTATCGAAGGTAACACACCAGTCAGTCTGTATAAACCTTTAAAATATATAATTGTAAAAGGCATGGTCAAAAACAAAATAATACTTATTTTGTGTTTGATAATGCCATACTTATAAACATATTTATAAAGTATTGGTTCATGCATATTTTCTATAGCAAAATAGTTTTGATGTTTCACATCTGCCAGGCTTTCCTGCGATGACCCATTTAAAATGTCTTACAATTTTTTTAAATGAAGACTATCTCTATATTAATTCTAATTAACTTTCAAGGATCAAAAAGAGAAATAATAGTTGTAGCCGTGTTTGTGTTAGGTGTAAGTTAACTGCTGTCTCAGTAGACATATTATGTAACACTAGAGTTAAGAAACACTACACGTTTGGCAACCTGCCGAAGAAAATATATTTTCCATACAAATGTTAAGAGGGAAAAGTTTTATTTATAGAACATAGATCTTAAGTTTAACTTTTTTGTTGATTGATTGACTGTTAACCATAATTAATAAATAGTCACAATATACCAGACAAACATGTCACAATATAACACACTATCCGCACATAATATTGATTCTATAAAAATTATAGTTTGCCAACTAAGCTTTTTCATGTAAAAACTGATGATTACGGTAATGACACTTGCCTAGATCAATTTTAATAGTAAAAGGCTATCAAAATACAAAATTTCATCAAAATTGTTAGAGCCATTTTGGACAAATATAAAAGCCGTTTTGGACAAAATATACAAACATGAAAGAATCACCAGTTTAAAGTATAGATTTTAAACATAGGTCGCCATTGATCAATATAGAGAACCAAGTATCATGTTGTGTTTTAAGTAAAATAAATGAGTATTTTGTTATTGATTAACTTATTTGAGATGAGCACTCATTCTGTCGCTTTGAGTAAAATATATCGTAGCAAAACAGCAATAATGAGTGAGCCGGAATGAGTGCAGACTTCTCACAATCAAACTTGTTTGTTGTAAGACCAATCTGGTACAAGCTGTTTATCAATTTATATAAATTTATTCATAAGGACTTGTCTACGAGATATTTTGTAGCATGATGTAGCAATTTTCTCCCCCTCTATTTTAATTGTTGTGTGTGAAGAGAGAAGTATGGTATTGTATAATTGCAACTTGTATGCTTTTTAAATTATAATCTTTTCAGTTAGGATCGGACCGATGACTTTATCATGGTCATAGAAAATTAAACTAGTTATTGAAAGTAATAACATCTCATGTATTTTGACAAGTTTGCAATCATGGACAGATTTGAATTTGAACTTAATACTGGAACTAATGAAACACCCAATAGACACAATCTATATAAAAAATATATATTTTATTTTATACTGTTAATAATTGAATTGCAGTGAAACTGTAAATAACTAACCTCCCATTTCCTGTACTTCTGAAATCCTAGATCAGATCGATAAATTGGGCCGCCTGGGAAGTATATTGTCTGGAATGAATAGAATTTTCCAATGATGTTTAGGCGTTTTAAATATCTGTACAAAAGATTCCGGGGAATTGTTAACCGCCTCCTTTTTGGGAAGTCGGTTGAAAATAGCACATTTAATCAGGTCACCATTTTATCTGCAAGAATGCTCACAAAGTATTAATACATTTGATAAAAAATTTTCAAGTGAGACATATTTGAAATTAGGGAAATATATCGATCTGAATGCGTATAGCTTGGTGACCTTTTGAGGCCATGAATACCTACAGTAAATGCAAAATGTGGTGTTGCCATTGCTGTGCGTGGGTTTTACACTACATAGCAACTATCCAATAGTCTAAGAATATTCTTGCAAGTGTAAATGTGGCTTTAGACAAAAAAACGGATTGTGTGGTTTTATGAAACCACGGTAAAAGTGAAACTTTTTCACATAGATATTTAACTAAAAATTTTCGGTATAATATTAAGGGTATAAAAATCGCTTCATCAATCTTAATTGTATACTTGGAAAATGGGAATGATAATGGGGAATGATAAAAGTAGACGATCTATACGGTCAGCTGATTGAACTTCGCCGCCATATTGGCCTCGGCTGCTCTGGCGAGCGCCTATCACTTTATCACTACTCCGCGGCCGTCCGTCACGCGACATGCGACACACAGACCAAAAAATTTGAGACGATGTAATAAAAGTTTCACAATAAATAATAGTAATATGTATTTTGACTACAATTGAACAATAGTTTAAATAAAATAATATTTTTATAAGGGTATTGATGAACCATCGAGGACGTTTAGCTCTCATAATACATACATATTACATAGATATATATAACATAATTTGACTTCAAATCTACTTTGTTACTAAATTTGAAACTGTATTACTAATGTAAGAGATTTTAATGGTTCGAAGTATAGCATATTCGATGTCAGTTTGTTTGTGTAACTATTATGACGTTTAGTACGACTGGAGAAAACTAGCTGAGTGAATGGTAGTATACAATAAATTATAAATCGACACATGGAGTTTTATTTTCGCACTGCTTCTTTTATACATTATATTTATATAAAATTATTTAAAAAAAATTATATAAAAATAAATATTAATTTGTAATTATAAAGGTCGTAAAAGAGGACCGATTGGCTATAGGAGTGACTATCGTCGCGGCTACTAAGTGCTAAGTACCAGGCGGTAGTGTGAGGCGCACGACGCCGAACACTCATCGGTATTCAGACACTAAGTACGCTATGACTAATTGTAAAAGCAGGATTAAAAATATCAATTTAACTATCTCAAGCGTTATCTAACCTAACAGGTAGAGTTCTGCATTGTCTCGCCCGGATCTGGCACCAACGCATTACCTATTCCTGCCGCAATAGCTTCAGTGCTTGTCACTGTCGTGTTCCGGTTTAGAAGGTAAGGTAGCCGGTAAACTTAGGCATGCGGCATTAAACTTCACCACAAGATAGCAACGCACAATTAATATCTTTAATATTTATAGACGATTGCTTTTGTGGTGTTACCGTATCTATTATATACGTTCTCATATATGTTAGAACTTTGGATTTTTCTAAAAATATTCGTGTTGATAAGAAATTATAATAATCTTTAAAATCCCTTGTTGATCTGGATCCATAAGTTAAAATAGATCAACTGCCGTACTCGTATCTCGTAAACGGCGACAACACTTCGGCACCGCCACCTTACCTACTCTTGCCGTAATAGCTTTGTTGTCGCTATCGAGTTCTGGTTTGGCACCTAGTACTAGGTAGCCGGTAAACTTATGCATTTGGTATTCCATCTCTGCCACTGAGAGCGACGCTCACATTAAAACCTTTCACGTGTCTATAGGCGATGTGTGTCCACAGATTACTTAAGAACCATCTACTGTTTTGCTGCACTATGATATGAAGAAAGAATCTTAGTGAAAGCTCACACGGGGTAGAGTTGAAAAAGGAAAAAACGATAAATTGTAGGAGTAAAGGCAAAATATTTTTGGTATTTTAAAACTAAAAAGTTACAATCACATTTCTGGTTGAGTGACTAGTATCGGAGAAGACAGAAAAATGTTAATAGAACGAAATTATATATCTGCATTGAGGGCTTCTTATTTGAAAAAATACGTGTGTGTGTGTCTTATGCACGCTCGTAAGAAGTGATACGTTGGCGTACCAAGATAAAAATCTTTCTAAACATTTTATTCTTCGCGTTATCTTGTGCTTGTATAGAAAACGGTACGATACGGTAATAGAAAAAAAGGTATATTTAGTACATTGAAAGAAAGTTTTTTTAAATAGCATAGAATTATATTTGTACATAAATAAAAAACATGAAATTTTTTTGGAAAACTAAAATGTTGACTAGCTAATTTCATATACAATGTATAAAGAAAACCCTGTCCGATAAATTGAAGGTATTATTTGGTACTGTAATACGGTTACGTATGTGTAATTATTTTATGGATATTAATTAATTAGTTTTCCCAATAAAAAAGTAATCTTAAATGGTATTTTCATACATTAAGTATGACAAGACCTATAAATAAGTAAATTCTATTATCAAAGAATGCCGCGCACGTCGGATGTTACCGAAGGACACGCGGTGCGTGTGCGGCGCGTTTAAAGTTCCTTTGTAAAAAGCCGAAAAACAAACACCGCGTCTTCGCGCGGTCTTTGTGCGAATGCCGTCAAAGCGAAACTATGAAACAACAGCGACAAGGTGTTGTCATTTTTAAAATATTTGCTTAACTCTAGGGAAATATAAGTAAAATACGAATATTAAAAAAACTATATCTTTTTTATTTTTTAAATTAAAGTCATTTTAATATTTTTTTCAGTAATGCCTTTAACCAACCTACATGCCTCTTTCGGATCGGACAGGGTTTTCTTTACACACTGTATAGTGTTGGTTTTTCGTGGAAGTGTGCGCGCGCATAGTGAAAATATACTTATCATTTTTCCCTGGTGTGCCAAAAGAAGTGTAACGTCTTAACTACTAACTTGAAAGATTGGGACGATCGTGGAGAAAAAAAACAGTACCTAGTGGTTTTTACGAGACCTCACACACAGCTGGATATGGTTACTAACTGCATAATTATAATAAAAATATAAAAATCAACTCAAGACAACACTTCAAATATGTAAATGCAATTAAAAGTAATATAGCCCGTGTTGGTCCCGGGCTCCTTTGAAGAATAGGCCAAATGCCGTTCTGCCAGGCAGGTCGTAAAAGGCGACCGATTGGCTATTCGAGTCACTTCCATCGTGGCTACTAGGTGGTAGAGTTCTGGAGTGTCTCGCCCGGGTCTGGTACCACCGCCTTACCTATTCCTGCCGCAATAGCGTCACTGCTTGTCGCTGTCGTGTTCCGGTTTGAAGGGTAAGGTAGCCGGTGAACTTATGCATATGGCATTAAACCTCGCCACAAGATAGCAACGCATCATTAACATCTTTGGTGTCTATAGGCGATGGGTGAAAAGTTCATTTTAGGTTGACCTAATTTTTCTAGAAAGATATACGTAATGACAGTCATTACGTTATTGTTCTAGAAAGTTCTCTACTCAAATATGATCAACTGAAAACTACGGAAAAATCAATGCTGCCATCTATTGTAGAATAGCGAAACTATTACTATCTTAAGTTTCACTATTGTACAAATAGATGAGTCTATTTTGAATAGACTACAAAAGGACGTAAATACTCTTTTTTTTGTAGCAAAATAAAATTTATTGTAACGCAGTTTGGTATATTTTTAAATGTTATGTTTGTGTGTTTCGGATTATTGTTGTTTAAAATGAAAACGACCAATGAAACAAAGTTTGCATTAGTAGTTTATATGCAATAATGCTTATTTTATGTGTGAGTATGGCGATCACGGTCCTGATATAAATGTTTGTACTTGCCAATTCCGCTTGTTCTCTATCTTCCATGTTGACAACGTTTACCATGATGTTTGTTAAGTTTGCAAGGACATTGTTTTATTTTGTCGTCCTTCATGGTGGCCGTAATTCGTAGATACTGCCAAATGTCTTCTACAATGCGGTTCCCACTGCAGAGGTTCTATCGGACGAATCGTACAATGTTTGAGCTGCATGTCGCGACACTCGTTCTCTACGCACAAGTCACAAGCATTGGACGTATTTGCAGCAAAAATCTCGAATCTACTTTCAATAGTCACATTCGTCGCAAATAACGCCGTGATTAGCCCCGTCGTGGTATGGGTTTGTTGGATTTACATACACTGCGCAAGTGCGCTGCGTACACCGGAAGTACTTCAGTCCTAGGGTAAGATCACAGAAAACATTCCGTGGGTCGGATAATTCACGCTCTACGTAATTATTTAATATTAATTGAAATAATCACTCTCTAACAATTTTTTCTTTTCTCTCTTACTCTCTCTAACAATAAAAAAATTAAACGTCCAAGTCCATTTTTACGGCATCAGGGACTAGGGATTTTAATTTATTGTGTAACTTCACACAATAAATTAAAATCGTTTTTGTATAAAAACTGATTACTCTAACAATTTTTCTTTTCTCTATTAGGTATCCTCTCTAACGATTAGCATTAACGACATTTTAAAATAATTAAATCGGGGGGCCAACTTCACGAAAATCGCTGTCATGGGTGAGCTTGTGACACTAGACATATTTAAGAATTATATCGAGGTTACTTATTTCAAAGAGTAATTATTTAAATAGTAATTATTTAATGAGAGTGATATTGTGTGGATTTTGGTAAATTATACTTTAACTTTGAGGTCGCGCCTCGCAGCCAATGGACTGTTCGGCCGAACAAAGTCGTAAACTATGTAGGTTACTCAGAGTGCTAAGCAAAGTTTTGGCCGAGACATTTTTATAAAACATTTTTGACATTTTGCTGAAATAATTGTTTTTTTTTTTCTAAAATCAGGAAGTTCCTGGTTTTACGTCGATTTACGAAATCAAAATCAAAAAATGTTTTATTTAAATAAACCTTCAAAATTTTTGGAATACGCAGGCACGAAGAATTGACGGTAGACACTCAGCGAATACATTTTTTGAATTTTTCTCTCAGAGAAACCCTCGGAGTTCGATTTCAGAGTCAGGCAAATGAAAAAATGTGTTTTTTCAGTTTTCTGATAAAACAACTTTGACTGGAATTGGAAAAGTGCCCTACTGGCGATAGGCTGGCCACCTATCACATTGTGGGACTTAAGTATTTTCAGCTAACCGTGGATGCACACGTTGTATTATGCCTACCTCTTCGGGGATACGGGCGTATACATACCTTTTTTTAGCTTTTTACCCTCGCCCTCGGGCTAAGATTGGGAATTGATCTCAATACAATATAAATCAATTAATACATCTGTACTGTTTCTCAATAAGCATATTGTGAAACTCTCTAACGCTCCCGCAAACATTCCTGCTCTAGACCTAAATTCTCCTTGTGCCTCCTAAAATATTACTTCGAACTTCCCTTGCATTCTCCTTTCAACGATTTTATCATACACCTTCGATGCCAAACTGATCAAACTGATGGCCCTATAGCTATTGCAGATTATACTTGAACCTCGCCTTTATACGAGGGCACGATATCCGCGCGCCGCCAGTCAAATATGAAGAAACAATTCATGAAGTAGGTAGTCTCTTAATAAGGTCAAAAATTCTAATAGAAAATGTATCTTCTATCAATTTTAACTCGTTAATTTAATAAGAGATGGCGTTAGTAGTAATAAGATTCTAATACAACTTGTACCTTCTATTTTTTTATTTTTATAAAATGGTATTTTTATGGTAGATAACAAATCTAGACATGAATATAAACTACCACGTCGAAGCTCAAACCTAAAAATGAGATATTTTTTCAGTAAAATGTACCACAAAAGTGCATAGAAAGTGGCCTAGTGTAGGGCTCGCTGCGCTCGCCCTAATTATGCAAAATAAGAATTATAATGCATATTATTGAATTTATTGAAGAGCGTGTCGTACAGCAGCAATTCTTTATTAAGTTAATCCATGGATCGATCGAGATATTATTACACATTGATATCATTGATATTATATTATTGATATCATTGATTGATATTATATTAGGTATTCGGTAAGGTTACGCTTTGGTTACATTACTGTTAGGTAGCAAAAGTTCTGTGACTATGCTGAAAAAAATTGGGCTCAGGCCTCAGATCCTTACAACAGTTACAACTAACTTACAAAGTTTACTAAATAATTAATTCTGCCGAACACCTCCAATATCTAATTAAAAATAATACAACACACAAAACAAATAAAACACAGTTACGTATGTCTACATTTTTATTAACTTTGTAAACAATGTCAATAAACAATTATTATGAATTACGTAATTATATTATTTTAAGGTTGAAAGGTGGGATGGAGTTTGTTTGACCTCGCGTTTTGAACGTTTACACATGAATGTGAAGCTTGAACGTATGCGCCGTGCTAACATTTTTCATAGTGCCGACCATGGAGTCGAGAAGATATTATCTCCATAGGGCCAGCTTCCTGACACCGATGTAAGTACATAGGAGTGTGATGAAATACTCCACTAAAAACCAGCGAGCATTACAGTAAGCGCATAATATGGTGTGTAACATCTAACTCATAAGTGAACTCTAGCGCCGCTCGCGATTATTGGTCAGTTCGAATAGCGCGCTCATTGGTCAATTCAAATAACGGGGGTTTTCGGCTTTCCGTTACACAATTCCGTTGCATTTCACGAAATCACTCCCACAAATTGCAGAAAAGCGAGAGGAAAGATGTTCCACATTAATAAATCAACCGAGTATAGATTCGAACGGAAGCACAAACAAATTACCATACAAAAATGCACTCAAAACAACCCTGATTTTATGGAATAAGATTTCACGGACATCCCTGTGTTGATTCGGATGCGCCTTTCGTAGAATAGACTATCTGCTTTTCACCCAGGCAGTTTATAAAAGGCTAGTAACTGGGTAATCGTTCCGCAAAAGTTTTACCCGGGTTTGGTACCACCGGTTTACCTATTCTTACCGTAATAGCGTCAGTGCTAATAACTTATTTTCCAGGTTGGAGGGTAAATAAAGTAGCGGATAATTTTGTGCATGTAGCTTTACCATCCCGCCAAAGGTTAGCACCACACTAGTAATATCTTTGGGTACTATCAGCGATGGTTTTTTCATTCCGTCAGAGCAGCCATCTGCTTGTTTGTTATGATATTATATAAAAAATATTATATTTATTTTGGAAAATTCATTTTCAATTCTAAGCGTTATTAGAGAATAATTTTTAAAAAAAGATTTTTCGGTTACTCATGTTCTTGTTTTTTTTATGATATTTAGGTAATGCGGAGAATTTATTCTCGTACCACGTTTTATTATGTGCGCAATTTGTGATTTCTCAAGTTATGTTAAGCTATCACTATGAATATTTTGTAAGTATAGGAAGCCAGTAATGAGATTTACTGTATTTAATTTCTGATCTTAGCAAATTAAATTCTGAATGTAGGTACTGCTGTCCATTTAGTACTGGACTTAAGTTTTAATTTGATCTCAGTCAAGTTGATTTGTGGGTACCTAACTGCAAATAATTGTATCTTCATGTCTCGAGAATCGAGATATCATTGCTACAATACTAATAAGATCGCTGTTCTGATGTCTGCTACATTATGGCCTTCCGCTGAATCGCGAAGCTTTGGACTTCCGTCAGTTTTTAGCGCGACTAAATTCATCTCGTTTTCGTACTGGTGCGACTCGCAAGTTGAAGCGAGATAGACTACTGTCGACGGAGACGGACGGATGGATTTGAGGGTTGGGGTCCTGGGGCAAAGAACTAGCGCTTTCTGCTAATATTGAGTAGATATGAAGGTACGTACCTGTATAGGTTCTTTAAGCAGTTTTCTTACCATTACAATATAGGTAGCATGTCAAAACAAATATCGATAAGTGTTTTTTTTATATTCGTACCTGCATAGGTTCTTCAAGCTGTATTGTTACCATTAAAATATAGGTAGCATGTCAAAACAAATATCGATAAGTGTTTTTTTATATTCAAGAACAATATACGTATGTTTGTACAAGTGGAAAAATGGAAAAGCTGCTGAGCTGTAATTTTTTTATCTTTATTGTTGTAGTACCTCCTCTCCGTATATCCTCCCCTAAATTTGGCCCTACGTCGGAGCATATGCTATACCTATTTCGCTACAGCACAATCATGATATTTCATCGCTACAACGCACCATGAATTTTAGCACAATAATGTGGCCCCTCCATGAGACAAGCACAATGTAGGTATATATTCTGCAACGGGGCGCGCCAGCAGTCGTATCTATTACATGGCATGGGCTAGATGTGCTGGGATCGAATTATATGAAATATTATGCTTATAACTAATTTAACAAGTCCGATTAAAAAAACGATCACTTTGCTTAATGTTGCAAGTATAAAAATAACAATAAAAACTTAATGCATGTTAATAAAACAGAAACATAAGTATAAAAAACTATTCTAATAGATATTCTAATTTGGCACTTTGCTCAACACGACAAAGACCTAATTAAAATACTTCATTTGTGAGCATCGTAATTCGTACCGAAACTAAATGCAGGTTGCATGTATTTTAAATTATTTTACATGACGATTTAAAGCTTAGTTCGCACTACGTTAGTGGTTTTAGTCGAGTAGAGAGTACTTTAGTAACTAAACCACTTGCCTCTGGTAAAAAAACGTTCGCACTTCACAAGGTCGAGAGCAGTTCACAAGTGAGTTGTGTTTCGCAAGATGAACAACAACTAAGAGCAGGGCACGCATAACACAGCGTGATATAACTAATAAATTCAACTAAAACGATTTGTTTAGTCGGTGAGCCAACGAGCAGGGCGCTCCGTGTGGGTCGTTTCTCGCCCGAGACAAATAGAAATAATGAATTGGCTTGACTAAACTTTTGGCGTTCAGACATGTTTAGTAATTAAGTTACTAGCTATTTGACTAAAATACTAGCTTAGTCAGAACGAGGCTTTAGTTACAATTTATATATATAGCCTAATGAAAATTATTTTGTATTGGCTATTATTTGAAGGGGTGGTGCGTACAGAATCGATCGTATTGATTACTAATGGGTGAATTAAGAGAATGTACAACTTGCACTTTTTAATCAATAAAAATATATAACTTTCTGTAGATATATAATTATTATTGAAAGGTCAAGAAGAATAAATATAAAAAAAACATTTCTGGTATTCGTTCAAAAGTACTAAAAACAAATCAGATTTTTCTTTGTAATATATTTTAAACAAACTAAGAGTCGCGTTAGATATTCGTGGCACAAGGTTTTATGTAATCTACGTCTAATATCTATCGAAGATTTTGTAAGAAGTCGCAGTTCTTATTTTATACATAAAATAATCTTTGCCGATTACTTTATCTTTTTTTTTGCAAATCTTAGGCTCTCTTAATATTATCAAAAACAAAACTGAATAATGCGTGAGCACTGAATCTATTGAGGCTTACAAGCTTTTATCTGATTGTAGTCGGATTTAGTTGCATTTTAGTCGGAATTAGTCGGAATATTTTATTAATTCTGATTTATTACCTGGTATTCCCGATCCTGACCACCGCCCCTTAGTTCACATTTATATCCTTAATCTTTATACGTATCTATCCTACTGTTGCGTTGGGAAAAATTACAGCACTCTTACATATCAGTTTTTTCATTCTACAATTAACTGTTCTAGTGGACGTCATAATTCTAAATCTACTTAACCTATTTTTATGTCAATCTTATGGCTCAATGCGTCAACTTTATGGCTTAGTAGGCATTGTCACCATAGAGATATATATAGAGTAGGCGAGCCAAACAAAAAGCCGTCCTGTTGATAGAGTAATGATGCAACATATTCGTTTCACTTGGCAACACATTAAAAGCATGACAGCTTCGCGCGTCAATTACAAAAGTGGCCAATTATTATATGATTTTAAAAATTAAAAATTAATTTATTATTTATATATATTATTTATATATATTAAATTTGAAAAATTAAAAATGTTAAATGATCATTTCACATTTTTAATTTTTTTTAAATTATGTTTAGCTCAAGAAGTATACTTCTTAAAATTATTAGGTAAGTACAGGTGGACTAGCACCCGTATTAATCACTTGAAACGAATACCTACATTATATCTCATTCTCTGAGGTCTCGCCATCTCATTTTATACAGCTGTATTAGATTTTTCAGAAGATGACAGCAGTATTTAAAGTTGTGTTTCAAGTAGGTATTAAAAGTGTTGCCTCCAGACATAATACGGCTTCATAGTTTAGCTTTATTTACACTTTGCTAATTTCTGTTTTTGACATTTATTAATATTTTCTGTCATGTAGATAAAATGTACGACACTTTCATTAATTTTCGTACATTGTTTTATGACGATTTCATTTTTCAATCTTAATTTTAGTATTGTACTTACTACGGAGGCTCGGTGCACCTTTTGCCACGTGTGGGATTTAAAGGCAACCTAACAAACCTACTTCTTTTGATATAAGAAGCCGAATAGGGTTCTAGTTTTAACTAAACTACTCATTTACATAACAAATAATGTAAACAATATGCCGCGGCAATTTATTACTTGCGGCGGTAAATGTCATACAGATTATGATGACGACATTTTACATTCGGCGTAAGGCAATTTTTAAAAGGTATTTGTAATATGACGACACCATTTGTACACCGACGAATTATAGAAGTTGCTTTCAACACATATACCACATATATGTTCTTTCTCTTTCTATCCTCAGGATATTTCCACTTACATAGGCGCTTATAGCTCGCCTACTTTATTTATATATACTATCTCTATGGTTGCTACCTGCACTAATCTTAAAAAATATTTTACAAATTTTAAATAATTTAATAGAATAATTCAGATAAGAGTTTCCTATATTATGATCTTATCTCCTACATCGCAACTTTCTAAATATCCAAGATATAATATGTAGGATAGGTCGTTTATTATACTCGTAAAATTTTAGTATATTATGTACGTATGACTTTGCTATAGTTATTAAAATAGTTTTTTTTGCGGTGGGAACTTTGGGATAAGTTGTATAAAATATACAGTTAACAAATGTAAAGTAATTTCTTCATTGTATATAATAAAGAAATGTGTCAAAATTTTAAGAATTTCAAAGAAATTGTTTGTTTTTTCAATATTATACAGAATTTTATCTCATGAAGATGTTCTTATATATTAGGATTTCTACATGATACTCGGTATTGCGTTAAATTGTAAATGCGTAAGTTAATACTGGTTTTTAATTATTGCATAGTTTGTCTGTTTTCTTAGTTCTGGAAATTAGCTTGTCATGCTTAGACCTTTTAGTTAGTCCAGCGGCTGTATACAATGGTATTACAACAATCTGTATGTCCACATGGACAGCGGGCTCTGCAGCAGGGCGGGGTGCGGCGGTTCTTTCCCGCCCACCACCAGCAAGTGCAGCTGAGTGTCATTACTTCGAGCGGTGTTTCGATTACGATTCCGACTCATATCCTGAAGTTCTATATCTCCCGGTCCTACGCCGGAATCCGGGGTCAAGGCGGTTCCTAGCTTCCTGACGTCCGGTCCCAGGTAGTGCGGATTGCTGAAGCCGGACGAGGCTCCCGAAAGTCTGTTAACCCGTTCCGCACTCGCGTAGTCCGACGTCGAAAATTCTCCCTCGTCTTCAGTGGTGACGGTGGTCTCACTCACGGGATCCTTCATGAATCTCACGGATGCCGACTTCGGTATCGTATTCATTTTACGTTTCGGAACATTCTTATCGCGCCTCAGTATCGATATTTCTCTTTTCAAATCTTCCTCCTCCTCCGAATCCAGATATACGAGTTTGGTGGCCTCCACGGACGACAGCACCGGAGTGGGGAGCACCATGTCCGCGAAGTCCGGCACGGAGATGGGCTCCCGCGACAAGTCGGAGCGGCAGCGCTCGGCCACGTCGGCCTCCCGCGGGCTCTCGTTCCCGTCGGCGGGCTGGCGCTCGTCGATGATGTAGGCGGAGCGCGACTTGGACAGGGAGGAGTGCTCGGTCCGGACGAGGCTCTCGGTGGAGTCCTGGTCGGCGGCGAGCACGGTGTAGGAGCAGCGCGCCGAGCGGCGGATGTGGAAGCCGGTGAGGCGCGAGAGGTCGCGCAGGAAGCCGGCGGGCGCGGCGCGCGGGGAGGCGGGCGCGGCCCGGCGCGCGCCCCGCGCCAGCGCCGCGCCCGCCACCAGCAGCGCGCAGCAGTCCACGCGCGGGGACGGCCACTGCACGCCCGGGGACATGCGCTCCCAGCTCTCCGTCGCTGAGAAAGTAAATCGCTCGTAACCGATGATGTCTAAATGCTCCTATAAGGTTGAGCTTCGCCTGTCAGCACGCGATCACCTTTTGCCCTCACCCTATCGTTTTCTGTCCTTCGGAACCGCCATTTGCTAAAATTAGAAAGACGGCGACAATGCGATAACACACGGTGAAGTCCTCGAGGCGATGGTATTCTTAATACATTTTTCACTCTCACAAATATCTGTTCTGCACGAAAGAAAAGTATAGGGTGACGGAAAAAGGCGATAGTGTGCTAAAAAATGTATTTCAACCGTGTAGTAAATTAGTTAACAAACCTGACTGTAAACCTGTCTTCGAGCTAATTCATTAGGTTTTAACAATAAAAGAGCTGTAAAGAAATTCAAATTACGGTCTATGTGGACGTAGTCAAAAAAAATGAAGGAAATAATGATTCTTGATCAGGCGAACGAAATTGTGAGTGTGAGCGAACGAAACTATAGTCTGTTTTTAGGAGCCCTTATAGTTTCGCTACGTCCGTCCATCGTCGGCGTTTGATGAAATTCCATTAGTTAAAATTAGTTTATAACGCTTTTATACTTTTAGAACGTAATTGGTAAATAATACTACGTCCTGAAGATGCTTTAAAAAGCGAAACCGGTTGATTAATTTAAAATAATTTAGTCTATACCTTACCTATAGTAAAGTCAAAGTGCAAGTGTGTTAAAAAATAGTTTCAACTAATAATGTACATATTAGTCACGGCAAAAAAGTAAGAACATAATTATTTTTTTTAGCGTAGCTCCTCTATGTTATGTAAAGCGGGGCACGGGGCATGTTAATTTTAGTCTCGTAGACCCCATAATGTGGGATATTGTTAGATTGGTTTTTAAAAAATACTATAAGCTTGAGATAATAATTTTTTTGATTAAAAGACTCGTTTGTGAAATATTAAGCTTTAAACCAAGGATTTAAATATCGGTATTTTGTGGTAACGTCGTTGCTCGCGGCATGACATAACGTTATTTTCAAGCATAGCGTTATCCAAAATGATACAGAATTTGTTGTTATTTAATAACGTTCTTCATTACGTTCTGTTATGCACTATGAATAAACATTATGTAAGATAAAAAAAAACAGTAGCAGTCGTGGGACTGCCGATAGAAGTGAAAACGGAACTATTAAGTTGAGAGTAATTAAAACTATATAACTATATAAAGCGTCCAACGCGCACATAATACAGTCAGAAATAGTCGATGTATTAGTGTATACGTGTACACAGGCTACTGCGCGTGCGCTAGTCTGGCTCTCCATAGCTATAGATATACTATTATCATTAGCATGTCGGTGACGCGAACCGAGGATTTTACCCTCTACCAAAACGCTCAACGCGCCTAAAGAAGTTTTCACTTCAATAAACAAATAAAAAAAGATTCAAATTTGTACACACTCAAGACAATATTATTATTATTACTCTAGTAAGGCAGCTAGGTATACGCATTAAGACCTCGCCACAGGAATAGCAACGCATCCTCAATATTTTTAATGTCTATAAGCCAAGGTTGTCTTTTTTCCACCAAAAGAGCCATCTGCTTATTTGCTGTCTCTTGATATAAAAAATAAGCATGACATTTATTTAAATACGCTAGTGTTTTTGAATCACTTTCTTGATTATTTTACTAATCATGTAAATTTTAATCTTGGGTTGTAAACTCATTGTACTGTGCTAGTGTAAATACATCCAGTGATTGATTTATACCTCATAATTATTATTTTATTTTATTTTTATTTTATTTTATTATGGAAAACCATCCGCTATAGTTAACCGATTAGAATTATAAATTAATTTTTTTAGAAGCCAGTTACAGGTTTTCACGTGTAGGTAAATAAGTAACACTAAAATAACATAACATAGACATTAGACACATACCAGAGTACATTTTTTTTAACATGCATTATTTAAAAGCGTTAAAAAATCTACAGGCCAATGCATTTCTCGCCTCAAGCGCACTAGTATCAAACGGGTTGAGGAATAATTCCTTACAGATTTTATTTAAATTATTGCTCGCTCGCACCAAGAAAGAATTTTCTCTGTAGTTGGTAGAACATCGGGGCACTAACAAAGGAGGTTTATACCTAATGGATCTGAACGGAACATTAAAATTAATTTTATACAAAAGCTCAGGACAATCGATTTTGTTTTGTAGAATTTTTATGAAAAAGGTACAATCAGCTATTTCTCGTCGAATTTTAAGAGGGAGAAGGTGAAATTTGGCGCATAAATTCATGTAATTTTCTGATTTATATTGAATTTTAGTTTTATAACATAGATATTTGATAAATCTTTTTTGAATATTGTTACGTACTCGGGTTCGCAATTGAAAAAAAACACCACTTATATTAAATCCGTGTATTTACACAATACAACACAACGTAATACTAAATACACTCGACACAATAGAACACTTGCTGTACTATCACTGAACTTAGAACACTACACAAACAAACACATCTCGCTTCGCACTAGTCACTTGATGTATCGTTCTCGATCGCTTGATAAAAACTGACTCGTGTTTGTCAACATCTCTGTATTTATAGGCAGGGGAAAGCCCTAGCTGGATCCAGAAAAGTCTAAATGTATCGGGAAACAATGAATCACTTCTTATCGTAAACATGTTATGAGTCATAAATCCTAGTACACGCTACTTTCAACCTTATGCCATATCCCACAAAGTCCATTATGGCATAGCCCCGGTCAACTATTTGTTTGTCAACAGGAGTTTTCTAGATAAATAGCGCGCGCGCGCTCCAATTCTACACGCTTCTAGATTATTCGTAACACTACCCCCCTCTTAGTTATGTTCGTCCCGAACATCATTACTTCCATTATAGATGGCTAATCGATCAACATGAACAATCTTCATGGTCCCTCTTGGTTGCTTCTGCACTCGGTAGGTTACGTCATTGATCCGTGTGATTACTTTGTATGGCCCATCCCAACGTCGCTGTAACTTAGGTGATTTTCCTTTTCGTCGAACCGGATTATGTAGCCAAACAAGAGATCCTTCCTGAAAACCTCGATGATTGGCGTTTCGGTCGTATCTGGTCTTCATCCGCTGACTTGATTCCAATGCATTTTCACTTATTAATGAGTGTATATCGCGTAACCTCTCACGAATGTCTTCAACATGTTCCGGTATACTTAATTGGGTCTCTGCATTCGGTGGCGGGCCTCCAGTCATTAAGTCTGCTGGTATACGTAACTGTCTGCCGAAGTTGGCATAGGCTGGCGTCACTTTTATGCTTTCGTGTTCCGCTGTTCGGTAAGCCAGTAAGAACAGAGGTATGTATTTATCCCAGTCCTTTTGGTGATCTTCTACCAGCTTGGCTAAGTGTCTTTCCAAAGTTTGGTTAAATCGTTCGACCATTCCATCAGATTGCGGGTGATAAGGCGTAGTTCTTGTTTTGTACACTCCTAATAATTTACACATTTCCTGGAATACATTAGATTCAAAGTTTCTGCCTTGGTCTGAATGAATCTCCAGTGGAACGCCAAATCTGCATACAATACAATACAATACAATAACTCTTTATTGTGCACCAAAATATATGACAACATTATAAGTTACAACATAAAAATAATACAAGTAAGATACACAAAGGCGGTCTTATCACTAATAAAGTGATCTCTTCCAGACAACCTTTATAATAAGGATAACAATATACTAGAAAAAGTGGTGCTAACCACAAGATAATTTATAGTTTTTATGCTCTTAAAATAATAATAATAAAAGTAACATCCGGTTATAGTTACACAGAAAAGCAAAACAAAACAAAACAAATAAAACAGTGGTAATACATAAACCTAAATAAGAAAAATTAAACAAAGTTACTAGGTACATAGAAAGTGACGTTTGACCATACTTTTGAAAGAGTTTAAACTTGGCGCCTTTCTGATATCTACTGGAAGAGAGTTCCAAAGCGTAACAGCTTGTGAGGTAAAGGAACGACTGTAATAAATAGTGTTCTGCGTTGGCACTAACAGGGAACGATTATCAGCCGATCTAAGATATTTGTGCTGGTTGTCACGGAAAATGAATCTTTCTTTCAAATAAGATGGAGATTTCACATCATAGAGAGTGGAGTATAGCTGTGAGAGAATATGAGTATTCCGACGAAGATGAATAGGCAACCACTTGAGCTTGGCACGAAATTCGGAAACGTGGTCATATTTGCGCAGACCAAATATGAACCTTATACAAAGATTTTGAAGTCGCTCAAGTTTATTGATCTGGTCTAAGGATAGATTTACATAACTAGCGTCAGCATAATCTAAAATAGAAAGTAGTAAGGAATCTGCCAGCAAAATTTTGGTAGGAATGGGAAGCAAATACCTAAGACGTTTTAATGAGCTCCAGGCACAGAAAACTTTTTTACTAAGCTCCTGGATCTGCTTAGTCCACGATAAAGTATTATCAATGTAAATGCCAAGATTTTTGACAAAATCGCTGTAAGGAATAGTGACGCCATCAAGCTCTACTGCGGGCAAATTACTCCAGTTAACTTTTTTAATTAGCCCGGGACTACCAATTATAATAGCCTGCGTTTTAATTGGATTTAGCTTAAGACCAAATGATTTGCACCATGCATCGATATTCGCCAGGTTACTATTAATTGATAGGACAGCATTTGGCAGTTCAGAAAGCGTTGCTTGAGAATAAATTTGCAAATCATCAGCATAAAGATGGTACGATGTGGACAGGATGGCAGTAATAAAATTAATAAAAATCGTGAATAATAAAGGCGATAAAACGCCACCCTGTGGCACGCCAACTGTTAAATCTGACCAAGCCGATGCGTTTGCTGCAGTTTGAATATACTGTCGACGCCCTCGAAGATAACTGCTAAGCCAGTCCAAAACGGATTGGGATACCTTGAGAGACTTCAAGAGGGCCAACAGTACGTCATGGTCAACAGTATTAAACGCATTACTAAAATCTAACAACGCTAATACTGTATGTTTTTTGTTGTCCATACCAGAACGAACGTCATCTGTGATCTTTATAAAGGCAGTGGTGGTGCTATGACCGGCACGGAAACCAGATTGAAAGTCACTTAAAATCTTGTTAGCGTTTAAGAAATTGGAGAGTTGATGTTTGACTAAGCGTTCTAATACTTTAGACAGGAAAGGTAAAATTGAAATTGGACGATAGTCAGAAAGAGAAGCTGGATTTGTCTTTTTGGGTAAGGGAATAATTTTAGCATCCTTCCAGATTTTAGGAAAAACTCTAGATGTGATGGAGTGGTTAAGAATATGAGTCAGGATAGGAGAAACAATATCAAGTATGGGAACGATCATATTACGACCTACCTCATCACAACCAACAGCATTCGATGAAACGGACAAGATGTTCTTTTTAACGTCAGCCTCAGTAAACTCGTTAAAAGTGAAAGGAGTGTAGTCATTTAAAGGAAGAGAAGCAAGATGTTGCAATGTTTGTATTTTGGTATTAATGTCATAGTCAAGAGAAGGTTTGGAAAAATACTGATTTAAAGTATCTAGGTCAATACCTGAACCAGGGGTACCTGGGGCTGGCTTACCTACTCCTAAAGATTTTAAAAATTTCCAAACTTTAGTGGCGTCACCATTCTCTACAGATTTGTAAATATAACGTCGTTGAGCGTCCCTGCATAGCAAATTACAACGATTTCTAATTTTTACATACTGTTCACGAGACTCTGGAGTTCTATTTTTTTTATATTTTGCCAGTAATTGGTGTTTTTTATTTATAATACTCCGTATATCGTCTGTAAGCCAGGGAGCAGGCAGGTGCTTTAATTTGACGGGTCTAATGGGAGCATATTTATCATACAGGTTAATAAGAAAATTATTGAACCGACTTATTTTGGCATCCACCGTAGCTTCGGCAGCCACAGAAGACCAATCAAAATTACAAGCGTCGTTCCGCAGAGACTCGATGTCCATTCCACCAAAATTGCGGCGAAAAAGAACTTGCGGCTTCAACTTAGAAGGTCGAAGTTTGGCAGAAAGGTAAATCAAATCATGATTTCAAAAGGGTGTTGATCCGCACTGACCGTAATTGGCAACAAGATCTGGTGACGATACAATAATAAGGTCTAAAAGAGAGGGTATACAATTAGGTGCACAGTGGGTAGCTTTGAGGGGTAACAAGTGTAGGTTATGTCCTTCTATCACGGATAGAAGTTTATGGGTTCTACTATCCCTCTTTAGGATACACGTATTGAAATCCCCCATTAATATAACGTGATTATAAGTGGGAAGGTTCGTAAAGATAAACTCATCGAAAGTATCAAAATAGTTTACTAATAAAGAAGGACTATAAAAAACTCCCAATAGCACCTTGGTGTGTGATAACGTGACTTCCACTACCAAGTGCTCAGCAGCATCGGCAGGGGGAGGTTGTGGTGAGGAGCTAATTTTGGAGAACGGTATTTCAGATTGTAAATAAATAGCCACACCACCCCCAACTCTACCAATGCGGTCATTCCTTATAAGGGTGTAGCCAGGGAGAGAGTAACTGGTAGAAGGAAGACAAGGTTTAAGCCAAGTTTCTGAGACAAGAATGGCATGGATCTTATCACAGTTAAAAGACGCTAGCATGTCAGGATAGTGTGCCGGAATACTTTGGGCATTGATATGCACAACATTGAAATGCTTGGAGGAGTTTAGAAAGGACGCCGTTACAATATCATTAAAAGAAGAAGATGCTGTACTGTAAACACTACCGTCACTATCTATATCACTATTCGAAGAAAAAGAAAAGAAACTATCACTATCATTACCATCACATTGACTCATATTACCACGTATAAAAGTAATAAAAACTATAAAATTCGGATACCTATACTAAAAAACTTATACTAACAGTAACAAACACACTATTATTTAATTATCAATACTCCATAAATACTCGCACCAGCCAGCTTGTGAATTTCTGAACGAAATACTCTATGTCGCATTGACATCTAGTAATGACAGTATTATATTGACAACTGACATTAGACAATAGACATATGATATTATTCGGAATTCTAAAGAAGTGAAATTGAAAAGTGCTGGATAATTATTAAAATTTAACAGTTTACAGAACAGTTACAGTTCTAGACACAATAAAATAAGTTTTATGTACACTACCTACAAAAATATAACATAATATTAAAATATACCGTACATTGCAACATTAAAACGTATAATACGAAAACGTACTACGAATTTCCCATGGAAGACAACGGAAACAGATTTCAGTGGAGTTAGAAAAGTCTGAACTACTTTATGATTAACTTATCTTAATAAAAAAACTATATAACAAAGAAAGAAAGAAATTATTAATACTAAGTAAGAAAACTGAAAACAAACTTGCTATAATATAACCAAATTACTTGACGACCACTTACAAATAATAGTAAGTGATAAGGGAATACAAAGAGTAAAATTGCTTAATCCAAAAACAAATTGAAAATTTCTTATAAATGAAAGTAGCTACCAATTATTACTTCTTGGCTATTTTTTTGGCTTTTACAATTGGAACATTTCTTGCTTTCTTCACCTCTGGAAGTGGTGGTGACACAACGCTGGGAGTCTCCTCTGGAGTCTTACTGCTTGGACTACAGACAGCATCTAGCTCCGCCAGGCTAGTAACATGATGAAGCGAGCCATCCTGTCCACGAATAACAATAAGACCATCCTTAGTCCAACAGTTAGTAATGCCAAGTCGTTGTCGTGCTGCCATAAAAGTGGCACGTCTCGCATGTGTAAGGAATTCAGACAATGTAAAGCCAGTTCCTTTAAGCTTATTTTTTGCATACCACACCTTGTTTTTGTCAGCAGAATCTTGAAATTTAATAAGGAGTGCTCTCGGTTTATTAGTTTTTGCCTTGCCCAATCTGTGGCATTGTTTGAGAGTAATATTAGTTAAACAAAGTTTACTTACAAGTATATCAGAAGCTGTTTTCATAGATTGTTCATTGGAAATCTCCGGAACACCATGAAGAAGCAAAATTTTTTTCCTACTTTGCATCTCAACTTTATCACACACACTAAACATGAGTTCCACTTGTGATTGAAGGATTTTAAGAGAAGACAACACGAAGGAGCGGAAAGCAGCAAAATCTGATATTAATTTAGTATTTGGGCTAGCACCCTGCAAAACAGATGCTTGGTAATCCTGTTGAAAAGCTGCCATCTGTGTGTTGAAGTCCTGTGCCATTTCCAAAACTGTGCGTCTGAGGGTTTCCATAATTTTAGCGGTAGTGAAAAGTGATTTTAGTATTAATATTGGAAAAAATATAAATATTGGAGAATTGATTGCTGGTAGGTACAAGTACATTTTTTAACACATAGGGACTTTTGTTATTTTACTGTAAGTATATTTAATTAGAATTTAAATACAGAGCAAATTACAGTTGCTGTTTAAACTTATTTATCACCTCATTGACTAATTTCTCAGCAACCGTCGTGGCTTCCTGATTAGGGATTGCGAACACCTCCGGCCATTTCGTGAAGTAATCCATCACGACCATAAAATACTTGTTTCCGTTATCTGTCTTAGGAAATGGCCCAGCCACGTCAATCGCTATCCTTTCCCAGGGGGCTCCCACGTTGTATAGTCTAAGGTTGCCTCGGCTTCTGACCTGCGGACCTTTCACTGCTGAGCATGACGTACATTTTCGGCACCAATTCTCGACATCTTCTCGGCAATTCAACCAGTAAAAACGCTCTCGTACCTTTACCAATGTTCGTTGTACTCCAAGATGTCCTCCAGAAACCCCATCATGCAACTCACGTAGTACGTCCTTGATGAGTTTTCTTGGCACGACCAACTGTAGATGATGTTCTCTTCCTGAAGGTTTTTCCCATTTGCGGTACAGTAAGCCGTTTTGCAACACAAGGCTTTCCCACTGCGCCCAATAACTTTTCGTAATGGCGCTGAAGGGAGCCAGCTCCTGCCATTCGGGCTTTTCCGTGTCTTGCTTCTTCCAATCTATTAGAGGCCGCAAATCTCTATCTTCGTACTGGGCCTCACGCATCTCATCAGTTTCCCACCTGTCATCCGTAGGCTTAGCTCGCAGTACTTGAACCCTTTCCTTCGTCTCCATCCTTACACAATGTTTACCATCATCCGTACATGGTCGTCGTGATAATGCATCTGCATTTGGGTTAGGCTTTTCACAACGCTGTACTGTATTCCTCGATCTCAGGTTATCATTACTAGCCGCTTCTGATCGCACTACAGTTCGTGTGGCTCCGGTGTCCCTCGTTGAGCTGCAGTTCTTGCCATTAACCAATCCTTTAATGGATAAACTGTTGCGTTCGCTCACCTGAGGTACGACAGCTTTTGGGGTTGTTTCTCGTCCAGCCAGCACCTGCCGTTTGCTCCTGGCTGTTACTCGCTTCCCTGCTGGTTCAACAGGCTGTTTGACGTGCCTGCTCTCTTCAGCTGCTGAGATTCCTCTCGCTTGCTGTCGCCAATCCATTGAACCTGTAGGCTTAGGTTTGGCTGGGCAACTAACTCTAATGTGCCCACGTTCACCGCAGGCGTAGCACATGGGGCCCAGTCTCCTAGGTTCCGCTGCCTTTACTCGAGCCACAACTTCTGTAACCTTATATGCGCGAGGTTCGTGGCGAACAGCTTCAACCTCCAGCGCATGAGCCAAAGCCTCCTTCATTGTCACGTGGTGCTGAAGGCGAACAGCAGCACGCACTTCCAGGTCTCTAATTCCATCAATAAACGCCTGGACGATGGTGTTATTCACTGTGTTAGCGTCGGCCGAAGGATACGCCTTCCTCACAAGCTTCTCAATTTCCACGGCCCATTGTTGAAGTCCCTCGCCGCTCCTCTGTACACGGTCCTTTAATTGGGCACGGAAAACATGCTCCAAGTGACGCTCACCGTAGCGAGCTTCCAATGCCTCCATCAAATCAGCGAACTGATACTCTTTAGGCATTGCATCCAACACAGAGAGCGCCTGTCCCCGTAACGCCGTACTCAAGGCCGTTAGGCAATGTTCATCTGTCCAACCACTGGCCTTCGCTGCTATTTCAAACTGGGTCCGGTAGGCACTCCATGATGTAAGACCATCATAAGTGGGTACCTTTACCCGAGGACCCACCTGGTGAGAGCAGCTTGTAATGGTAGCTCCTGACTTAACTCCCGTGATCTTCATTTTCATGACCTCTCTTTCCAGTTGGTCCACGTTTTCACTTAGTTTGTCGCAGCTGGCCTCCAAGTGGTCAACCCTCTTCTCAACACTCTTCATGTCGCGCTTGACGAGGCCCACATCGCTTTTTAACTGGTCTTGCTGCGCCAAAATAACAGTCAATTTATCGTCAAAACCAGATAAATGTTCCTTGAGCTGTTGCTGTTGTTGCTGAAGTTGTTCTCGCAGCGTTTTTTGTTGCTGTTCCTGTAGTTGCACTTGTTGTTCCCGTAGCTGTTGTTGTATAGCCGTCAGTATAACAGAGAGATCAGTAGGCGCTGCACTCGACGATAGTGACGTGCTGGCAACACTTGCAGATTCATCACTAGCACGCATCTCAGTGTCCTCTGACGCCCTCTGTGTCTCAGCTTGAGACCTGGTGGTAACACCTTCCTTGGGAATAAGTGGCATTTTTTAACACAATTTCACTTCCGACACCAGTTGTTACGTACTCGGGTTCGCAATTGTAGAAAAAAACACCACTTATATTAAATCCGTGTATTTACACAATACAACACAACGTAATACTAAATACACTCGACACAATAGAACACTTGCTGTACTATCACTGAACTTAGAACACTACACAAACAAACACATCTCGCTTCGCACTAGTCACTTGATGTATCGTTCTCGATCGCTTGATAAAAACTGACTCGTGTTTGTCAACATCTCTGTATTTATAGGCAGGGGAAAGCCCTAGCTGGATCCAGAAAAGTCTAAATGTATCGGGAAACAATGAATCACTTCTTATCGTAAACATGTTATGAGTCATAAATCCTAGTACACGCTACTTTCAACCTTATGCCATATCCCACAAAGTCCATTATGGCATAGCCCCGGTCAACTATTTGTTTGTCAACAGGAGTTTTCTAGATAAATAGCGCGCGCGCGCTCCAATTCTACACGCTTCTAGATTATTCGTAACACTACCCCCCTCTTATTTATGTTCGTCCCGAACATCATTACTTCCATTATAGATGGCTAATCGATCAACATGAACAATCTTCATGGTCCCTCTTGGTTGCTTCTGCACTCGGTAGGTTACGTCATTGATCCGTGTGATTACTTTGTATGGCCCATCCCAACGTCGCTGTAACTTAGGTGATTTTCCTTTTCGTCGAACCGGATTATGTAGCCAAACAAGAGATCCTTCCTGAAAACCTCGATGATTGGCGTTTCGGTCGTATCTGGTCTTCATCCGCTGACTTGATTCCAATGCATTTTCACTTGTTAATGAGTGTATATCGCGTAACCTCTCACGAATGTCTTCAACATGTTCCGGTATACTTAATTGGGTCTCTGCATTCGGTGGCGGGCCTCCAGTCATTAAGTCTGCTGGTATACGTAACTGTCTGCCGAAGTTGGCATAGGCTGGCGTCACTTTTATGCTTTCGTGTTCCGCTGTTCGGTAAGCCAGTAAGAACAGAGGTATGTATTTATCCCAGTCCTTTTGGTGATCTTCTACCAGCTTGGCTAAGTGTCTTTCCAAAGTTTGGTTAAATCGTTCGACCATTCCATCAGATTGCGGGTGATAAGGCGTAGTTCTTGTTTTGTACACTCCTAATAATTTACACATTTCCTGGAATACATTAGATTCAAAGTTTCTGCCTTGGTCTGAATGAATCTCCAGTGGAACGCCAAATCTGCATACAATACAATACAATACAATAACTCTTTATTGTGCACCAAAATATATGACAACATTATAAGTTACAACATAAAAATAATACAAGTAAGATACACAAAGGCGGTCTTATCACTAATAAAGTGATCTCTTCCAGACAACCTTTATATTGTATTACCTTTACCTTTACATTACCTTAAATTACCTTACCTTTATATTAAATTCTGTCAATATATTTGTTGTATTGTGGGTTCCATATCTGAGATGCGCACTCAAGCTGACTCCTAACATATGAGCAATAAATAATTTTTAAAGCTTTAACTTCTGTAAAACATTTCGTAATTCTTATGATGAATCCAAGTGCTTTAGACGCGTTGTTAACTATTTTGTCGATGTGATCAGCAAAGAGGAGTTTAGCATCGTGATATACGCCAAGATCGCGTATAATAGACGTTTTAGGCAGGAGTTGATTTTTTAATGTATAAGTAGAAGCAATGTTATTTAGTTTCATACTGTACGAAATAACGCTACATTTTGATGGATTAAGATCAAGCTTATTGTTCGTACAGTAAGATTCTAAGCGTGATAATTCATTTTGGAAAATTGAAACATCTGCCGATTTATTTATATATAAATATACTTTCATATCATTCGCAAAACTAAGTGCGTTGGATGAATTGAAACAAAGTCTGACGTCATTAACATAGGCTGTGAACAAAAGAGGCGCTAGAAGAGAACCTTGCGGCCCTCCACTTGAAATATGAACCCAGCTTAATTTTTAAGACTACTGCTTGGGACCTATTGTCAATATATGAAGAAAATAATTTTAGAAGAAATGCTCTGTAACTTGTGTGTGAGTGTTTTATGGTCTATCCGGTCAAAGGCTTTAGTGTAGTCAGTGTAAATTGCATCAACCTCTGAAACTTTTTTTATTGATTCAGAAACATAATCATTCAAAAGAATATGATATAACTTTCTTAATAATATTTAAGTTGTCATAATATTTATTTACTGTGTAGATAACGTAAATATGTTACAAGCTCCCATTAACGCAAATAGTTGTTCGTTCGTTTTAGTGACGACGAAGCGCTTCGCCGGCCTTTCCTTCCCTCCCCGCAATAGAGGCGGACAATTTACAGACGAACCGAAAGAAGAAACTCTCAACGTAACCTCTTTTCTTTATACCTCGTCACAACTGACGGATCCGGCAGAGGTCCCAAAAAATAATCAAGAGGTGGGTTAGATTTAGTAAAAATGATTGGTTTTAAAGCTTACCAATAGGTACCGTTTACTTCACAAGAGATCCGGTAATTGCATCTCATTTACCTAATAATAATGTGATTCGTGAAGTAACTTTTAGGGTATATTTTACTATGGTGCAGATACAGCAAAGGGAGGTATCCGAAATAATTTAGTCGGTTACGCACAATGGTCCAAGGGATTCTAGATTCGAATAACTTAAAGGTTGCCCCGTGACGTCAGAACGTATCGGCTTCTATTTATCGAGCACCGATTGGCGGGTTGGGATGTTCGTTCGGTTTACATAACAAGCGAGGCGACTCACCGAAGTGGAACCGCCAGAGCTCGTTGGTGGGGCTGCCGGCGGTCTCGCCGCCGAAGATGTAGAAGTGCGCGCCGGCGCGCAGGCCGGCGTGTCCGGAGCGCGGCGGCGGCGCGGGCGCGGCGCGCGGCAGCTGCAGCCAGCGGCGCGCCGCCGTGTCGTAGCGCCACAGCTCCGGCACCTCGCGCAGGTCGCGCCGCCCGCCGTGCACCCACAGCCGCCCGCCCTCCAGCGCCGCCGCGTGCCGGTGCCGCGCCGGGCCCGCGTTGTGCGTGCGCACCAGCTGCCACGTCTCCGACTCTGCCGACCCGCACCGCACCACGTCACACCACTGCGCACCACACCGCACCATACCGCACCGCACCGCACCGCACCGCACCGCACCGCACCACACCACACCACACCACACCACACCACACCACACCACACCACACCACACCACACCACACCACACCACACCACACCACACCACACTCATCTCAATTTACTCTCACTGAAGTATTGCCGAACTCAAGTCCGGCCTTAGCTATCCTGACGTATTTTTTGGTGTCTATAGCAATGGTTTCTCGTTACACCAGAAGAGCCATCTGCTTGTTTGCTATCTTATGATATAAAGAAAAAATTATAAATGCGAATGTTTCGGTGGATGGATGGATGTTTGTTACTCAATCACGCCAAAACTACTAAAGGGATTTGGATAAAATTTGGCACACATGTAAATGATGACCTAAAATGGGACATAGGCTAGATAAACAATAGGCATAGGTTCCCGCGGGATACATCAAAAAAAATTATAATGCAGCGGGCTGCACGCTGCATCTAGTAATAAAATAATTATATATTTGGCTGGATTTGGCAAAAAGATTTTTATTGATCAGGTGTGATCGTTTGAGGATGATGGAAAAAGGTACGATAACTAACACATAACTACGGTCGAAGAAGTAACACAAAGAAAATAAGACAAGTATTATGTGCTTTGGAATGTTAAATACTAGATTCACTGTGATCGGTTGTGTGTGTATGTGAGTAAATACATTGAAGACGTAGAGGATACTCGTAGGTACAAATTTTTGTATCTTGTATTGCGCTGACTGCTAGTAATATATTACAAAACAATCATGCAGTCCAGGTACGTACGTTTTCATTGTATTTAGGTATATACACACAGTAGATTGCCTCATGGTCACTAGATTTCGCTAGAATTATCGATTTCCCCGTGTTGGTCGAAGCTCCCTTTAAAGAATAGACCATATGCCGTTCTGCCAGGCAATTCGTAAGAGGCGAACAATTGGCTTTGCGAGTCTGCACGGCCGTGGCTACTAGGGGGTAGAAGTCTACGTTATCTCCCTGGGTCTGGCATCAACGCCTCACCCATTCCTATCTCAATAGCGTCAGTTCTTGTCACTGTCGGGTTCCGGTTTTGAGGGTAAGGTATCTCCCCCCACACTACAAAGACAGCAACGCCATATTGACATCTTTGGTGTCTATATGTTAACAAGTTGGCAAAATGTGGCGAAGGGATAACCACTCATTTCACAAAATGATAAACCGGTGCATCGTGGTAAATGTTAAAGTCTATAGACGTTTGGTTCACTCTTCTTACCTCGCAAAGGAACCGGGCGTGATGATACTACGACGTTAGTATTTTCAAACTAAAAACAACAGATATAATGTCGGATGAATTGTCATCGTCATAGTCATCAGTAGCACTGGAAAAGTCGTGCGTTTTTATCCTCGAGGCGCACTTACCTCAAAATGTGATGACATTTGTTAATACTGATCTCTACGAGTCAAATGTCAATCAGCCTCATCTTCACGTCAAAGCCTCGTCAGTTCTACCAAATTGCACAGAAAAATAAAATAATGTTTCAAACCATAATTCCTAAGGGTTTCTTGCTTGTACATCCCTTCATTAAATAAAGTTAAAATTGCTACTTTTCAGTTAGTACTATTTTTCAGCCACAATCAGAAGTTATACTTATATTCACCGTAATGAAACGCCCACAATTCGTTGGTAGACCCTCGGAGGTCCTTATACCCGCCATAGATGAGGAGGCAGTCCTTCAGGCCATGTGCAGAGTGGCCACGCCGTCCTCGAGGGCTGGCCGGCACTTTTGAGTCACCTTTTCGCGTAGAGTAGTTCGATTGTCCCGGTAACTTCCTCCATATTTGAGTCTGAAACAAAAAATATTACCAATTTAACATGGGCAGCAATATAGTGGAATCACCTACAGGTGATTCTACTATTTTGCTGCCAATAACGAACCATACCCTCCCTTTTTTAAACCTTCTGCTAAGAACGCACCATGATGGCTATGAGGTCTCGGTTAGGTTAGGTTAGTTATTTGCGCCCTTGGGAACATCTAACCATTGCCTGGTACAATACCTATATTGCGCCAACCAGTCATATAATAAGCATACCAGTTTTGCTCAAAGACTATCATTACAAGTCAGCAGATTGTGATGCATTGCGAGATTTTTTTGCATCCTACCCTTGGAAACGGCTCTGTTTATCTTCAGATGATCTCAACGCTTGCGTAGAACTGATTGCTGATGTGGTGCAGCAGGGTATGGACTATTTCATACTTTAGCTCCGTAATACCCGTCGGTGGTCGTTCTCGTCCACGTTTTAACAAGTCTTGCAAGAAGGTTCATTACTTTAAGCAGTTTGCATTCCAAGCCTGAACCAGAGCTCAAGCTCAAGATGATTCAAATTCCACTGACATTAAACAATAATTTTAATGCTGCCTCAAGGATTTAATCAAGGAGTTAAATCAAGTTGCAATGGAAGAATTGGCAAAAGACTAGTACTTCCATCTGGAAGTCGTGCGTTCTGGTCTCATACCAAGGCTATTCAAAGTAATTTTTGTCAGTCGTCACTTTCACTGTAATGGTGGCAAATTCGATAAATCGCTGTTCCATAGCGCTAAAGAAAAAGCGGATTTACTGTGCTTCTTCTCCGCGCGCAAATCATTAATTGATAACTAATTAACGCGTGATAAAAATTCTAAAATAAAAACCCGCATAGTTCCCGTTCTCGTGGGATTTTCGAGATAGAAACTATTTTCTTTCTCGGGTCTCAAACTATATTTGTACCAAATATCATTCAAATCCGTTCAGTGGTTTAGGCGTGAAGAAGAGACAGCCAGACAGACAGATTTTTAATACATTTATGTATGGATGGGTAAACATTTTCACCAACCATTCTTACCCGTGTAAATGCAATGCCTGACGTTATATTCATACAAAAGGCTGCTACACGAGTTCTGCTCGCTCTCGACATCAACAAATCGAACAGGCCAGACGGTATCCCTGCTATGTTGATGAGAATATGCGTTCCTGGGCTTACACCGGCGTTAACGCACCTTTTTCGACTGTACCATACCCAGGGTACTGTTCCTGTGACATGGAAGGCTGGCCTAGTTCTACCGGTTCCAAAAAATGGTGACAAATTCGGCCCTTAAAATTACCTTAAAGTGATGAATTTCATAATTAATAAAAAGTTACTGCAGTACTTGGAAAATCACTAGCTTATAAGCGACAAATAAGCGGAAGTCGTTCTGCTGGTGATCTTTTGGTCTACCTTACCCATCGCTGGGCTGCAGCTATTGAGTGCAAAAGCATTTGCTATCAGCCTTGACATTGCTAAGTCAATTGACAGGCTTTGGTATAGGGCGCTTTAATTGAAACTGCCGTCTTACGGTTTCCTCTTGAAACTTTAGACGTGGATCGTTGTTGTTAAAGGCGTATGCTCTGAGGCGGAAACAATACTGGTGTTCCACAAGGCTCTGTGCTATCATCTGCGATGTTTCTTCAACACATCAATGATATACTACAAAATAACAGACAACAGTACACAAGATACTAAGAAACGGTCTACCGAAAAATTAAGAAAACATGCCATTTTTACGATGTAGTCTGATGGCAGTTCCTTTTTTGTGGTATATGCAAAATTTGCGTTTTATGATTTTTTTTATTTTCCCGCTACTCTATGTAAAGCGGACGTTGCTCCGACTTGTCGCAGCCGCGCCACTGAGCTCTCGTACCAGCCGTTTATTTAGCGCAGCATGTGGCGCATAACACATTGCATATTTTCGGTATTTCCTTATATTTATTACTTTTTAGATTTATATAATGTATTAAATTATAGAAAATTAAGATAAAAATATCGTCAAAAAATCAACATTTCCCACACAAATTTTCAAGGATTTTCATACATATCAGAATCATGGTTCAAAGCTATGGTTACGATTTTCGGTATAGATTGTCCGGCGTTCCTTACACGCTGTATGCACAGGCCGTACGAATTTTTCGAAGGCACAAGTAAATAAGAGTCGAATTAGGCTTGTTTCTGAAATTGAGACATCTCTGGAGCGGTTCTCAGAGTTGGGCGAACAAAAGCTCGTTACACTTAAACTCCAAAATACTCAAGCCTGTGGTTTTCCATTAACGAGAAACCTTTTATCAAATCACTGGAAGTCGTGCGGAAGGTAAGGCTAAACTAGCCTCCAAAAAGCTCGGTGTGCTCAGCAGAGCGAGACGGTACTTCTTGCCGGCCCATCGCCTTCAACTTTATAAGGCACAAATTCGGCCCCATATGGAGTACTGTTCTCATCTCTGGGCCGGAGCTCCTCAGTACCAGCTCCTTCCTCTTGATCGCATTCAGCGTAGAGTGGTTCGAATCGTTGACGACCTGCCTATTTCGAAACGGCTTGACTCTTTGGCATTGCGCAGAGATGTTGGTTCACTATGTGTCTTCTATCGTATCTTTCATGGGGAGTGTTCCGACGAGTTATTTGGATTAATTCCTGCCACCGAATTCCATCATCGGACATCGCGTCAAAATTTGAAATTCCATCCTCACCATCTCGATGTCTGGAAATCCACAACTGTGCGTTTCTCTCGACACTTTTTCCCTCGCACTACTTTGTTGTGAAACCAATCACCGGCAGGGGTGTTTCCAAACGGATATGACTTGGGGGCCTTCAAGAAAAGAGCTTACTCATTCTTAAAAGGCCGGCAACGCAACTGCTAGACCTCTGGTATTGTGGATGTCCATGGGCGGCGGTGATCACTTACCATCAGGTGCACCTTCTGCCCCCTCTTCTATAAAAAATCTCCACTATTTCAGAGCATTCCCTTATCACTTCTAACAGAAATAATATTTTAGGTGTCGATATCGCAAGTTACGTCCACCTTCATCATATCTGGAGGGTAAAGTCAAGATAGCTTCCAAGAAACTGGGGGTATTGAATGATTCTAGATGCTGCTTCACGACTGACCATGTACTAATGCTCTATAAGGCGTAAGTTTGGCCACACATGGAGTATTGTTACTGTTAGGCCGGTACACTCCAGTGTTAAACCCTCCAATTTGACAAAATCCAACGCAGAATGGAGCGCTTTATAGACAACCCTATTCTTACCAGTGATCTTGAGTTCCTTAGTCACCGGAGAGATGTTAGATCTCTACATGTATTCTTCTTCTGTGTAATGGGGAGTGTTCTGATGAGCTTTTTGATTTAGTATCGGCATCCATGTTCCTTGCACTACATTCCATAATGAGGGACTCCACTACACCCACACCATCTTGAAGATTAGTTATCTACGACTGTTCGATTTGCGCGTACCTTCTTTACCGAATAGTCAAACTTTGGAATAGTCTACCTCACCTGGCTTTTCCGAATAGCTTTGATATTTAGATTTTTAAGAGGAGGGTCAAGAAATTACTTAGAAGCCGACATCGTATTGGCAACTTGTGTTGTAAATGTCCATGGGGAGTGGTGACTGCTTTTCATCAGGTAGCCCACTCGCTCGTATGACAGTAAATTCAATAAAAAATAAGTAAACGAATACTTCTTCACTCAATAAGAGTCGAATTACTTTAACAGAAGGTGGCAAAGTAAATTGATGTCTTTTTAGGTATGGGTTTTCGGAAAATAGCACCTGAATCCATAAAATATCTCATCAAATTGTGTTCTTTGTGGTTTTAAGAGCCCTACCTCTGTGTCATATATCCAAAGCGGCGTCTCGTTGGACAGCGAGCCCGCTTCTCCCCCGAACACGTACAGCTTGCCCTCGTGAGCCGTGGCGCTATGCTCCTGTAGAGCGGGCGGCGGGTCTCCTTTGGTTTCTAACCGCTGCCATATACCGGTCGCTGTAAGGTAAATCAAATATCATGCATACTTTTTCGTCAAGACTTAGTAATTTTACTTTACCGATTGACTTGCTACTACGTCAACGATATTATCAGCTCAGCGTTAATCCTTAATCTCTAATCCTTATCTAATCCTAATAAAACCATACCTAGACCCCTGCCCAAGTGGGCAGGACGATCATGATCCCCACCCTTTGCTCTGCCAGTGGTTTTTAATCGGTGGTCCGCGGGCCACTAGCGGTCTCTGGAAGCACTCAAAATGATCTGTTGGTGATATTGGACTTAGTGTCACAGAACCCTTTATTCATTTACTCTACCTCAAACCATATATTATCAAGACGAAACAAATATTTTGTAAAGTGGTCCACCATCACTAAAAGGTTAAGAAGCAATACAGGCTCTGTGCAGTATACGATGGTATTATTTAACGAGTCTGTGGTTGCCGGTGTTGGCTCACATGTACTTCGGCAATTGCTGTGACACAAATGATGTCCGTACGGCGGCGGTGTGATAGGCTGCAGAAGTCTCTATATCTTCTTAATTACAAATGTGAAAATTGTAATTAAGAAGATATTGATATAAATGAGGATGGATGTGTGTTTGCTCCCTACTTTTTGCATTAATTACTAAATAGATTTTGATGAACTTTGATATAGCGCTTACATCAGAATAACACTTTGGTTATTCAAATGTAAAGAGTATTTTTGTTTGCTATATTAATGTTTTTTTACTTAATCACGCAAAAGTACTGAACCTGTTTGGATGAAATTTGACACACGGTTAGATTATTGACGGAATAGTCTATATTTTCCCAACGGGAAATAAAAGAGTCTTATGTTTTATTCTGGGACATAACTTACTTGGATTATGAGTTTATGTGAACGAAGTCTCGGCGTTTACTTGTAGGTATAATAAAGTGAAAGTACATATGAGCATTATTGATTTACTAGCTGTTGCCCACGACTTCGTCCGCGCGGACTTCGTTTACTCCGCACAGCTCCTCCCCCGTAGATGATAGCGTGATAATATGTAGCCTATATGTTGACCCGACCTGTTAGTAATATTCATGAAAAATTTGAAGTAAATCCATGCTGTACTTTTTGGGTTTAACCCGGACATACATACAGACAAAAATTTTAATAACTATATTTTTGGCTTCGATATCGATTGTGAATCACACCCCAAGTATTCTTTTAATGTACAGTTTTGACTTTCCTACGATTTTAATATATATGTATAGATGTATAGATGTATAGATAATATTACTAGTTGCAGCGTGTAGCCCGCTGCATTATAAAAGTTTTTGGCAAATCCCGCGGGATCACCTAATTTTTCCGGGATATAAAGTAGCATATGTGCTACTTCTGATCATCATCTACCTGTGTGTCAAATTTTATTAAAATCCGTTCAGTAGTTTTTGCGTGATTGAGTAACAAACATCCGTTCATACAAACATTAAAACATTCGTATTAATAATATTAATATAGATTTATTGATTTCATTCGTAATATAGCAGACGATTAGATGTTTCTCTCGAGGAAAGAGCTCACCATATGGATAAAGATGATGCCATAGAGTACTGGAGACTAACAGAAGTCAACGTACATACAAGTAATATTCGAGCAACGCACACATACACAACTCTCACGGACGCGATATCTCGGAATTGCTCGGGACAGTTTGTTCCGCACCAGTCCGAGATATCGCGTCCATGAGAGGTGTCTAAGTGTGCTATGCTCGAATATTACTTGTATGTACGTTGACTTCTGTTAGTCTCCAGTATTCTGTGAAGTTGGTAACCTAACCTAGCCTCTCGCCTTGTCTTGATTTTAATGAATAATTCTTCCACAAAATTTAAAAAAATAATTAGAGATTTACGGACGTTTCATTATACTTAATTTAAAATGGATGACTTTAATGGAAAACATAACAAAAGCTTTGTCTATTAATTTCTGAATCAATAGAGACATTTATCTGTGTGAAAGATCGGGCCGCCGCTGGAGCACCTCGGAGGGCCGCCAAGGGCCCTCGCCGCCGCGACGTTTTGGAGCACTGTGCCATGAGACGCGCCCTAATTAGGTCGAGCTGTTTATCTTCGCTAACAAGCCGCTCATGTGTGCCGTGTTACACATGTTTTATATTATCAACCGACTTCCCAAAAAAGAGGGTGTTCTGTCTTTTTTGTCGGTATTGACAAAGATTTCTATGTACTAACGTACTAGACAATGCAAGCCTCACGCCACTTGTGTTCCACTATGTGCAGTCACCTACGTCAAAGCTCGTTGAATGAAACGCGTAAGCGCCATGAAATTCACGTCAGTTACGAACTTTTGGTCGCGGATATAAACCATTTTTCATTTTTTATAAGCTGCAGCGCTGCTTATATTTTTCCTTTAGCCGGAGATTTTTTATTATTTCAGCGCTGCAGCGAGTGTGAACGAAGTGGGACACGACTTCTACTATACTCTACTACGTAGTACATTATACTCTCTGATATTGTACGTTTTTTGTGTCGGAAGATCTGATATAGGGTTCCACTGATACCGGAGATGGGAAGTTAGTAGCGTTTCACTGCCTTTGAATTATGAATTACTTAACAACAAAAGGTATTCTGGTGGAAAGATATTGTACTGATGTATAAATATAAACCACTGTAAACTGTCTTAAAGATGTGCTGCATTAACTACCTATTATACATAGTGTAAAAAAACCCAGTCCAATCCGCTGAGGCTTGTTTAGTAGCCTATTACAGGCATATTTATGCTATTATTTTACGCTTATAGACAGATACATTGTCGCCGGGCAATAGTTAATCTTAAATTATATTTCGAATCTTACAAAAATACCGGACAAAAATGTCGGTAGTTACAGACGCGACTATAATATCAAGGAGACCGTGTCCGTTGAAACGACGAAGTGTCCAGTTTAAAATATTCGCTAAATTTTAGCGAAATTGAAGGATAAACACGAACATTTTAAAATATTACACATTTATTTTTATAAATTGAACAATTTCATTTTTTCATCTATTTATATGCCATTTTCGGGTCGGTCAGGGTTTTGTTACTCATTGTACAATCTGTGGTATAGCTTCATGCTCTATCTTACCATCACAAAACATGAGATTGATGGTCAACGTTGATACGATGGTAGGAAGAGATGGTTGCCAAAATAATGTAACGAAAAAGAGTAAAGTAAAAACTAATGTCAGTACTACTCCCTAATTAGTAATCATGGGAATGGCAGGTAGGGTTGCCACTTGCCACTTTTACCACATGTATTGTTACGGGCGTTAAGAGCGCGTATTCGATTTGCAACGAAAACTTCATGTTTTCAAGTTTTTTCAACAGCAATATCGTAATAATTTGAATAGATTTATTCAAAGAATATTACAGTTTTTGTAAGATTAAGTCTTGATTTAGTGCACTACAGAGCAATAATATCATTTTTGATAACAGTTTTTTAAACAAAGACAATCCCTGCATAGCGTCTTACGAAAATAGGCGTCAGAGTTATTTTTCAAGACGAATAGAACCATTGTAATGTTCCAAAATATTTTATTTTATACATTTTTCCAACAGGATAAATGATCCTTAAGTGCACTACAGAGCCAAAACGACGAAAATATTTTTGTTAGATATTAAAAAATAATATTGAAAAATTACAAAATCAGCTCACTTTAACATTTATTTTTCATCAGTAAGTATTTCAATAGAAATCTAAAATATTTATCATGTGTGAAATAAGGTAATGTTCAATATACTGATTTTTTTCAGTCCGTTATATGAACTCGTTTATTTAGAAGAATTATTTTAAAAACACTATAAATCCTCGCGCGTAATATTTTGCCGATCAAATTTTGAATCTGCGATAAATCGAATAGTTAGGTTTAAAACCTTGCAAAAACTGTAATATCCTTCGAATAATCTGTTCACATTATTACGCTATTGCTTTGGAAAAAAATTGAAAACATGAAGTTTTAGTTACGAAAGGAATACGCGCCCTTAACAATACGTTTCAGATTTTTTACGGGAGATAATAATTAAAACGGCATCCATATTGATATTATAGATTCGGAAGTAACTCTGACTGTCACTGAACCAATTTGGAGGAAAATTGGTGCAAAGATAGTTTGGACTCGAGAAAGGACATAGAATAATTTTTATCCCGTAAATCCCACGGGAACGGGAACTATGTGGGTAATGTCCCAGGACTGTTTATCTTTTAAACCACGGTAATAAGAAGTAACTTAGGCTAGGTAATTTATTTTAGAATTTTTTCCACGCGGACGATGACTCGGGCACAGCTAGCTTTTTATGACAAAAACTTTAAATTTTAAATGCATTTTTTGGCACAGGAAACTGCTTTTTAAAGATCTTCGTTTTGTGAAGCAAATGTAAAAAATGTTTTCAATATAAACACACTAGAATAGAAGTCAGTATAAGTATATGTGTCGGCGGGTCAGACGGAACGCTCGAGTTTACTTGCGCTACCTAGCCGTGAGGAAATTTGTCAAAATACGGGAGCTTTATTTACCCTGTATTCAAATTTTTTAATTACGGGTTCGTAAATACTTACTTGTAATGCGAAAATCGGGGTAACCCGCGAAAAACGGGGTAATCCGCAAAAAATGGGGTATTCGGTACCCTAATAGCAGGTTCACCTTCTTCACCTGTTCTGAACGAATCAGTACGAAGATGATTGGTTAACAATTTGTTAAAGGCTCCAAACACCGAGAAAACTCTATGTAAACAGTCTATAAAATAATGTATCTATATAAAGCTTTTAATTAATTCATAACAGCAACTTATTTCTGCAGACTTTCGCGATAGCTTACGCGATATCAAAATATGAAATATTAAAAAATTTAAATATGAAGAAATTGCTCACGCTAAGGTCAATCAAAATAATGTTACGTGTCCTTGGCTCACGCTTTTAATACTCGCAATTTAGAGGATTTCATTTGGTACTGAATCTAGATCCTCGTCAGTCTAAATCAACATCTCCAAAATAAATCTGATGAATAATGGCCAAAAAACTCTCTTATTACGTGAATCGTATTGGGCTGGAGCATCTAACGTCTTGCAAATAAATTCTTATCAATCTGTTAAAGAACAAGTGACTCGCGAATGTATTTTCTACAAGTCTAGTCATAACGAAATTCTCGTTACCAGAACTAATAGGTCTTTAGCTTCTTGTTTTCCTAGCTACGGTTTAAAAAAGGGTGAAATGTCTGCTGTATGGCTTTAACAACGGATTCAATGTGGCTTTAAATCTATACAAATAAATAAAATTGGAGTGTCTGTTTGTAATATTAAAATAACCGCTTCTTACTAAATATACAAGGTACACATGCCAAAATAACATTTTTTACAATTTTTGTCTGCCTGTCTGTCTGTTCGTTTCGGGTAGTCTCAGAAACGGCTGGACCGATGTTGACGGGACGTTCACTGGCAGATAGCTGATGTAATAAGGAGTAACTTAGGATACTTTTGTTTTTAAAAAATTCCACGCGGACGAAGTCGCTCGCACAGCTATTCTATATTAATATTATTCGAAAGTTTGGATGTTTGGATGGATGGATGTTTGTTACTCAATTACGCAAAAACTTCTGAACGGATTTGAATGAAATTTGCCACACAGGCAGATGGTGACCTGGAACAGCACATAGACTACTTTTTATTCCGGAAAAATTAGGTGATCCCGCGGGATTAGCTAAAAACTTTTATAATGCAGCGGGCTGCACGCTGCAGCTAGTAGGATTGTAAACAAGCAGACAGATCTCTTGATGAGTAAGAAATAACTACTAAATATAGACACTGGGTCTAATGTCAAAAGTACAAATTTTTCGGCTAACTAATGTTTTGACTCGCTATATCATAACGGCAAATATTGATGCTATGTGGCAGGAAAAATTAAGATAGTACCAAACTCAGGCAAGTGTATTTTGGGCCAATTCTTTGGCTTTTACGAACTGTCTGGCAAAAAGGCAAGGAGACCCTTGCCTATATCTGTATCTACTTAAAAAGAGCCCTGGAGATAGGGGAAATAAACACGTTTGTTGTTCACATATTAAGAGAATATCTTGAGGAATTCTGCAGAGGTATCGACTTTGCAGCTGTAACGTAACTTTTTGATAAGCGCGCAATGGGCTGAGAAGCTAAGAAGATGACAGCACCGCAGTGATGACTTCACTGACCTAGACAGTATCTCCAAAAGTCCCGCAGAGGCACGGAGCCGCCAGCTCCCCGGCCGCCCAGGATGTACACGTAGCCGCCCAGCAGCGTCGCCGAGTGCTTGGCCCGCGCGCACGGAGCAGCTCGCACTGCGCTGCCACTGTCCACCGTCATCCACATCTCATCTGAAACACCAACGTTACACTAATTACCACTTTACCGGATAGGCCGCTTGTTGAAGTTGTCTTGGCATCTAACTGTATGAATGTATGGATTAAAGCGGTCAGTTATATTTTATTATCAGTCAAATTACCGACAGCCTTTAATTATCCCTATCATTATTAAGAAGCATGTGGTCTAGTGTCAACACACGTCTGAGTTAGGTAATAGGAGTCACGGTAAACTGTATCCCAGTGTTTTTTCTACACACACACACACACACACGTGCACACGCACACGCACGCACATATACACACACACACATACACACACACACACAGCCCATGTAGGCCTGTAGGGGTCAACTTCTATGACCGTAATTGCTGTAGTGCAAAATTAAATAATTGTTTAACGCAGTGAAACTGCAGCAACCGACATCCCATTTCCTGCATCTCCAGATCCCTGTGCCAGATCTTCACCAAAATAAAACGGGACTACACGGGAAGTACAGCCTCTCAAACTAAAAAATAATTTTCAAAATCGTCCTGAGGTAAAAATCAAAAAATGCAGCTAAATTTATAACCTCCTCCTTTTTGGAAGTCGGTTGAAAATAACTTGCCGCCCCTTGATTTAGCTGAGTGGTTAGCGATTCTGACTAACGGAGAAGGGTTCGGTTCCCGACAGGGGCAATCATTTGTGAGATGAGCATACATGTTTATATTTCGTAACTTAGGTGCTTATTAAATATAATTTAGAATTTATATATGCAAGTATTTCTATATATATTAGTGTGGTTAACTAAGAAAGTGAGCATATAATTTGCTCACTTAATGGTTTAGATTAATTCGAGTTATTTATCCAACGATAATAATTGATTTATTTATTTGTAATTCCGCCAGCACAATGTTTTTCATATAAGATTTGTCAGAAACCATTTAAATTTAATAAAAATACTTACAGTTAATAAGGGCTTACCTACAACATTCTGTCAAAAACATTCGTCATTAATTCTAAAAATTAATATCGAATACGGTTCGAAGGAATCACAACACATAATTTGCTGTCTCGTGGTTTAATGTTATTCTATTTAGCTCAGAATATGAGGTCCCGGGCGCAAGGTACTGGTACTCCAGTGATATTGATGTTTTTTCAGGGTTATCGAGATCTCAGTAGCAGTTTGGAGTTTGGTGGTGATGCCTTATCCTTGTCTCGTAAAGCTGTCAGTCTCTGTCATGGCGACGATTATATAAATGATACGACGAAGATCATCAGCCATAGTGTCAAACCATAAACCAGAATCTTGAAAGGGAACCTCTATTGAAGTACCTACCCTTCCAGCAAATCAACGTGATGAAACAATAACATACAAATTTTCAATCCATTTTACATTCAACCAACTCAACCAATATAATTTTTAATGCTCATTTTAAAAACATGAGCATGGAAAAGATCCTTAGAAGTTTCGGCAATCTTCCGATTCTCAAAGAGCTTTTGTCAGAGTGTTCCCCTCTGCCATAAGTTTTCTTCGGAGACAAAATGCATCGTCAAAGAAATATATTCGTTCCCCTACGTGATCGCCCTTCCCCTCCTCGGTGTTGCATCAAACCATTCCGCATGTATTGAAAATGAAATATACATCCTCCCTCAGGGCTTGTTGTTGGGCCCTTCATGGCCCTTCACTTTCCTCGTGTATAACTACTACTTACTGACAATTTGCACTCCGCTTTGTCTAAACAAGGTTGCATTTGGTTAGTTGTTAGCTAACTTATGAGGGCATTTTATACATTTGTAATACGTTTTCTTAAATTGTAATTTGAATAATATAGCAATAACATCCAATATAGATAGAACAGACTGTTGCGTAATTTTTTAAGCGATATTTATTTACTAATTGTGCCTGCAACTTCGTTCGAAAAAAAGTTTTAAATAAAAGTCCCAGAGTTTTACCCGTATAGTTCTCATTCCCGTGGGATTTCTGGGATAAAAATAATCATATGCATCTTTGTACCAAAGTTAATCCAAATTGGTTCAGTGGTTTAGGCGTGAAGAAGAAACTGACAGAGACGGAGTTACTTTCGCATTTATAATATTAGTATGGATTGATCTAACTCCAAAGTAAGCAAATTATTTGCTGATAATAAAGGTGTTTGCAATGATACTTTTCTTGCTTGAATGAAAGAATTCAGAAGATTGATATTAATGGGAAAAGATCCGCTGGTGTTGCTTTAATTAAATGAATGCCCCGCAGGGCTCTATACTTGGTCCATTTTTGTTTCTAATTTACATAAATGACTTGCCTTACTACGTAGGGGATAAGCATGGAATCGTACTGTTTGCGGATGACACTTCACTTTTATTCAAACTGAAAAGCCGAATTGGTAAGTATGACGAAGTAAATATTGCGATTTCAAAAGTTGTACACTGGTTCAGTGCAAACAATCTTTTATTAAATGTTAACAAAACCAAGTGTGTTAAATTTTCATTGCCTAATGTAAGGCACGTGTGTTAAATTTTCATTGCCTAATTGCAAGATACCAGTGTACAACTAGATGGAAACAAATAGGATCTGGTGGATTCTGCTGCGTTTTTAGGTATTTCTTTAGATAAGAAACTACAATGGGGACCGCACATTATAATTTAGCAAATAGACTTAGTTCGGCAGCTTACGCAGTTAAAAAAATGAGACAGTTAACTGATGTCGACACAGCAAGAATTGTATACTTTAGTTACTTCCACAGCATTAAGTCATATGGAATTCTTCTCTGGGGAAATTCTGCTGAAATAAATACTAATTTGTATTGCAGAAAAGCGCTATTAGAGCAATTTACAATCTTAGCCCGAGGGTTTACCTGAGAGAAAAATTCAAGGAAATCAATATCCTATTTGTTATATCCCAATGTATATTTGAGAACTTGATATACGTTCGTAAAAATATTTGCTTATTTAAAAAAATGGTGACGTACACTCACTAAATACAAGGAATAAAAACAATCTTGTTATGCATGCATCTCGTCTCTACAGAATAAGTAACTCTTTTATAGGACAATGTATACGCTTTTACAATAAACTTCCCGAAACTATAAGACATCTACCAGTCAATAATTTAAAAAATGTGTTAAAACAAAACTGGGTAAAGAAGGATATTATAAAATCTCAGATTATTTAGAAGACAAACAAGCCTGGGATTAATTGCTCCTCATATAAATGTTATATATATTTTTTATATATAGATAATTTTGTGATAGTAAAATTGAATGAATGAAATGAAAAAAGACAAGCCCGCTGAGTTTCTTCCGCCAGATTCTCTCAGTGTGTGGCCGCGTTTCCGATTCGGTAGTAGTTTTAAAAAAATGTGTCAAACTAACACTTATAAAAAGTTTTATTGAATAAAGTTCTTCTGATTTCTGATTTCTGACTAACACATAGAAATACATATACTTAAATATATTTAATAAATATCCAGAAATACAAACTTTTATGGTTATCACACAGACACTTGTCTTCGTCGGGAATCTAACCCAAGCAAATATCGATTTTATTTAAAGTCTTCGATTTATAATTTAAAATACAGAAAATATGTAAAACAATGGAATCGTCAAGGAAAGGTAATCATATTAATAAAATTCAGATATAATATTCCTATTTCATTCAAAAAGTAAATATATCTGCTTAAGTGATATCACCCGCTGTTACAAGTAGACATGTGGCCGCGTTTCGATTCAGTAGCAGGTAATTCTAAAAATATCGGCTTGTCAAGAATACCTGATAAAGTTTATTTGAATAAAATATATTTTGATTTTATTAGTAATAACGGTAAACGGTACGAGTGGTTTTCAAGAAAATATCGAAACATATGAGGTGCTTTCCTGACTCTATTTCTTTTATCATTATTTAATTACATCAGGAATGATACACGAAAGCTTCTAATTACACTTTTATATGCAGATTATGAAGAAAAAACCTAAATAACTTTATAGTATGACAAACAGTGTTGGAGGACATTTCCTCGAATTAACTAATAATTACAGGGCAGAGGCTGCAGTTGATGTTCGTCATCTACGCTTCGCTGCCGCGTCCATGCAATGTATATTAATATAGTCCGAAATTCGTGAACCGTTACAATCATACAATCACACATGAAAAACGGACCAACGCACATTAGAATAATAATTTTACAGTATCCTTTGTAATACAAAGTAGATCTAGTGTACAAAGGTAACGGGTGTATGGCTTTAGAATGTGACATGCGTTGAGAAGATTCGGATTTCCACAAAAATTGATATTATTCGAAACATCCAAAATATAATAACCAGTCTTTTTATTTAACTCATGACAGGCAAAAACCACTAGAAAAGGTAATCAAAAAGAGTTAAAATTCTGAAATGCATTTGGGGTCAGATCAATTCGTGTAAATTGTCCAGTGATATTTATTTATTTATTACTTATATTAGCAGGCGTGGAGTCTGTTCAATTGGACCAGGAACTTTAGTTACATACCCTCATCTTCATTAGTATCTTCAATACCCTGGATACAACAATGACTGCGTGTACCTTTTTGCCTGTGCGAATGTGCTAATCTTGAAATTAATTTATCAATTTGTAATGAAATTTTCACTCGTATGAAAGGCATTTTAAGAATAGTTTAAATTTTATAGATAATTAATTTTCTTGATAGATTCAATAAAAATCACAAGCCTGTTTATCGTGTTTGCTGTTCAAATTATGAACTACAATATCATACCTACTTTAACAAATTATGATTACAAATAGTAAAATCTCACAGAGATTACTTCACCTCAAGATATTCCTAATCTTGTCAAAATTTAAGTTTTATCTTTATCATTTCCATTACTTGAAACATTTTTGCTACGATTTTAAGCCTAACTTTTTTAGAGTAGAAAGAAATTAATGTTATATTATATTATAAAGTATATTATATTATATATAGTATATTATAAAGGATCACTACTGCGTCCCTATTTCTAAGGGCAATGGGCCCACCTCTCGTTCCCACCACTGTAACTTCTGTAAACCAGAATCAACAGCGGCAACCTTCCTGATAACCTCTGAGTTGCGAGCTCAGGGTGCCCTGGGGGAAAAGCTAAGCTGTCTTGGAACCCGCATCGAATTTAATCAGAAGAGTATAGGAGGAGTAGGAAAATACATCCAGCTTCCCTCCCTTTACAGCAGGAGACAGCGTAAGATAAAGCAAAAACTGCTAAGAAATGAGACGTTTACAATCAGGTTAAGCCTGATTGCTATTGCACCACGGTAGTTTAGGTATTTGAGGACCTACGAAAATGGCCTACTTAATTCTGCTTCCAGTAGTATGTATGACAAAATCGCTTGAAGGCACGGAAATTCCCACGTGTTGCTACAAGGTCGGAATAGTAGATTACCCCGGATATACATCGTATACTATCAAGCATTTGGCTACGTTCATTTTGCCAGAGATTACACTCCCAAAGAATATGATGTGCAGTTTGTTCATATTTACAGTTTATGGTGGAACATTCGCAAAATGGAGAAGGAACTAATTTGAACGAGAATAATTTAGCTTTAAAATTACCATGACTAGTAAGGAACTGTGCAACACAATGATCTATTTCTATCCACGTTTTACTTAATCGTTCCCGGACGCAGGGGAAAAAGTTATATAAATGCCGTCCTTTAGGTGAGCAGCACCAACGCGACTGCCATTCATTTATTAATTCATTAGTAACATCCATCACGGGATTAAAGAGGCGACGTATTTTTGTTTGAGCTTGCGGATTAATAAATTCTGGGCTAGTAAAGTTTCTAGAATTATAGTACATTGAGGACCGACGCTGAATTTCTAAATCTAATGGAAATACACCTGATAAAACGGGTAAAGCTTCAGAGCTTACAGTGCGATATGCTTTACACAGAAATATTAAAGCCAAACGCTGATTTTGAAGTAATTTACGCCGGGTCGCGCCGCTTGTAACTTTATCAGCCCATGCTGAACATGCATAAGTAATACAACCTAAATAAGTTGCGTTATAAATTATCTTTAAATTGTTAAAGGTTAAACCCCACGTTGAGCTTTTTCACTGATATAGTTAATATGATTTATAAAAGTATAATTTTTCTTTAAAACTAAACCTAAATATGTTACGGACTCCTTTCTCTTTACTGTGCTATTATTTAATTTTATGCTAGGAGACGATAGAAGCGAACCTTTTAGTATTAAGTAGAACGTTTTATGAGGCGCAAATTTTAAATGATTTCTGAATCCCCAGTTGGATATTAAATTAAGACTAGTATAAGCCAGTGACTCTATATGTGCTCGTGTGTTTGCTTGTATTATTAAAGCAACGTCGTCCGCATAACCTATAAGTGAGCATCCTTCAGGCAAGGCTAGTGAAAATAAATCATCAAATCCTAAGTTCCATAGATATGGCGAAAGTACTGATCCTTGTGGGCAGCCCAGAGTAAGGCGTTTAGATGCAGCGTAATGCCCTAGCTGTAATTTCAAGTGACCGTTTTCTAAATACGATTTAATTAGTTGATATATATTAGAATAGCATCCCCTTATTTTTAGTTTTAATAATAACATCGGCCACCACGCGTTATCAAAAGCACCTGAAATATCCAAAAAGATACCCACAACATAATTATTTCGTGATAGTTCTACCGTTTTTCTCATGGTTAGCACTGCATCTACAGTGGATTTTCCGGCGGTAAATCCAAATTGTTGTTTATTGAATGTGGGCCCTTGCGGTAAGAGTTGAGGAACTACTAATCTTTCTAGCAGTTTACCAAGAGAAGGTAGAAGTGTAATTGGGCGATATGATTTAGGGTCATCCGGAGGCTTGTCACCAGATTTTGGAATAATTTTGAGATATCCTTGGCGCCATATTTTAGGGAAAACACCTTCCGCAATGCAACGATTTATTACTTTTAGAATAGAGTCTGGGGCTGCTATACACGCTTGTTTTATCATATAATTTGAGATTTTATCCTCTCCGGGCGCTTTTTTCAATGGTAAATTGTTAACGGTATTTAACAATTCATCTAAGGATACCAGACTCGATATGGGGGACACAGGTGTCACGTCAACTTGTGATCTAATTTCACGATGATATTCGTTATCCCGCTCTAGATTATCGTCTGGAATTAGCGTCTCCAAAAGAGCGTTTGTGGTTTCTTCTAAACTAAGCGTATACGTATCGTTAAGTTTTATGTTATTATAAAAAGAAAAGTTATTTCTCGTACGATTTTTAATTTCGTGATACAGAGAAGACCAAGGGCCTTCTTTCTCTAATCTATCCGTTATTTTTTGCAGAAATTTTCTCTTTGCTAACGTAATAGCGGCTCGATAGTGTGACCGGATCCTTCTTAAATCAGCAAGAGCTTTAACGTATTCGTCACCTTCTGAACGACGGCGCTTAATTTTATTAAGATGGCGCCTAGCTTTCCTGAAGTCTCGTCGTTTTTTGACTAAACTATTATTCCACCACTCACATTTTTGAGATTTTATTTTTGAATGTCGACCTATAGCAATATCTGCGCAGTATGTAAAAGCATCAGACATCATTTCTGACTGTTCTGACACTGTTAAAGAATGGCGAGTGAAATCTTTGGCATGTGCAGCAAATAAGTATCGGAAAAGATTCCAGTTAGCGAATTTAGCGTCATATATATAATCAGTAGTACTAGATTCCGATCTCCCAGGCAACAACGAGTCATACTCGAACACAATCAAACGATGGTCACTACAAGACGCATCTGGAATTACGCGCCAGTTATTCAAACGAACGTACGCACTTGAAAGTGTGACGTCAATAGATGATTCACCCATTGGGCTACTGTATGTAGGTGGTGGGTCGGGGGTGTTATGGATGGTAAGATTTAGTTCAGCAATGAACTCTTCTACCGCAGATCTACGCTCCCTATCATTGGACCGTAGTTTACCGTACCAAAGGGGGGATGAGGCATTGGCGTCAACGCCAATAATAATCTTTTGTCCGGCAAGAGATCGTAGGACGTATCGGAGGTGATGCAAGTGAGTGGCAACAGGATCGGAGTACTGGAAATAGCAACTAATTAGGTAAATTCTAAATTTGGAACAGGACACCTCCGCTACGGCACAATGTTGAGAAGAAAGATTTGCAATAGCCGTTACTGTATAAAAAGAGCGCGTGACGTATATACCTGCGCGTGCTTTTGTGTTGTGTTGTAGTACGTTATTACGAAGTTGGGTACTTTGGTATTGTTCTTGAATCAGTACTACATCAATTTTGTATTCAGTAACGAGTCTATTCAGCTCCGACGTAGCTGTCTTATCGTTGTGGAGATTTAATTGTCCTATTACCAACCTATCCATAATTAGTTGTTAAAATCAGCTGCTCCATCTTTGCCTTAAAAGTTGGGCAGTCAGGCGAGCCAGTCACGTGATCACTCGGTTTTTTATAGCGTTTGCAACTGCCGCAGGTCGGTGTAAAATCACTGCGGTCTTTGTTTTGACAGTCCCTAGTTTGATGTGTGCCGGCACAATGTGCGCAACAAGGAGTTTTCTCGCGACAGAACTTATAGACATGACCGTATTGTTGACACTGAGTGCACCGAACTAACTCCACGTCATCGACAAACCTACAGGTAGCCCAATCGATAAATAATTTTTCTTTGGATTTAATTAAATGTTTGCGAATAGCAGGCTCTAATTCAATACCTATCCACTTACGGTTATTTTGATCAAAATTACGACGTCTAACTATTTTAATAGACTTGAGGAATTGATCTTCTGACATATTCATTTCTTCCTTAATATTTTGCCTATATAAACAGGTTAAAAACGCCTCGTCGGATAAGTTTTGGGGGACATCTTTGACCAAAATACGTGGACGACGACCGGTCGGAGTTTCTAGACGTAGCCCTGCCGTTTTTATTGCATTAACGGATTTTAATTTTTGAACCTGGCGTTCATTTGTTACCCTAAGTACAACACCAGACTTTGCAGTTTTCTTAACACCTACGATCTGAAAGCCGTCATCGGATGGTTTAATAGTTTTCATTAACACCTCTTTGGTTTCATTTGAGGTTTTTATAACGTTTGAGTTTTCCTCCGACGGGTAAGCAATTACGCAAGGTAGTGGAACGCGCGTTTGAACCGGCGGGATAGTTTTTGACAGCTTTAAATGTACGGCATCAGAATATGAAGACGGGGCATTATTATTGTTTTTGTACGTAACAACGTCTTGTTCTGCTAAGGCCAGTTTGGTCTCAAGTGATGATGACCGCAAGGCTAACAACGAGACAATAGCGGTGACTCGTTGGGTCATGTCCATAACGCCGGATTTGTTAGCGACATTCATACGCGAGCCTTGTTCATTGACTAATTCGTTTATTTTCGCTAAATATGAAGACGCTTCGCGGACTAATTCATAGTAATTTGGCTCCTCTTGCGAAGAAGAAATGTTGAAAATCCGTCCCTATTGGGAAGGCAGAGTAAACCGAAAATCTATAGACATTCCAGTTCACCACGATTTACCGATTTGTTGGTTGGCGAGATGAATGGTGATCCCATCGTTGCATTTTGCTTGATAAAGATTATTGACTATTGCTAGCGCTAATGGGGAGCAACGATTTTAAGTGCTGATAATCTGAGATGATATGACAGAGAATTGATAATCTAAACGAAGTAAAAATGCAAACAACCGACTTCCCTTATCTCCTTTGAAACAAAAAAATAACTTTCCAAGTCGGTTTAGGTATCTTTGAGTAATCGGCGAGGATATTTAACAAAACCAGGCAAGTGCGAGTCGGACCCGCGCACGAAGGATTCCATACCATCATATATAAAAAACGGTAAAAAATTTGTTGTATGGGAGGCCCCTGAAATATTTATTTTGTTCTGTTTTTAGTATTTTTGTTGTTAAAGCAACAGAAACACATCATCCATGACAAATTCAATTGTCTAACTGTGTCTATCACGGTTCATGAGATACATCCTGATGACAGGCGGACGGACAGTGGAGTCTCCTCCCGTTTTACCCTTTGGGTACGGAACCCTAGAAAGATTCCGACTAATTAAGAACCTCCTCCTGTTTGGAAAGTCATTTGAAATAGGGGGCTTATATGAAACATGTTTTCATTTAAGCTAATATTTTATTTCCATTTCATTTATTCCATTCCATTTCATACTCCATCGTTCGCGCAATTGTCTTAAAAAAGGTACAAATTTTTCCTTTCACGTATTAATATATAGATAATTAAATGGCTATCAGAATGCTACCCTTAATATATATTTCGTTGCAATATCTTTCCGTCCGTTCAATTTCCGTGAAAGTCATAAAGAAAAACAATACTTCACATAAACTTGTGTGGCAACAAGTTCAACACAGTTGCCTAATCAGGTTACACAATTTCAACCCCTTTTTACCGAGAAGCTGATTTATCTGCAGCTACCCCCGTCTGTGGCCGTCAAACGGGATAGCTAAAGGGTTGGTTTGTGTTATTTTTAGAATCAAGGATTTTTGGAGATGAAATGGAAGAGGAATCTATATTTATCTTTATGTATCAGTCATTTCCCGGAAGGAAAGATTACAGCGGCTATCAAAAATGTATGATATTATTTGACTATTGTTTTGGATGCTTTGTTCTATAGTACAATTAAAGGACATACACAAAATAAACAATACATTATGCCACGCAACTTAAACGGCTGGGTCGAGGGTATCGCGGACGCGACGAAACCGAGCAGTGTACTTTAACATTACATGGCGTAAAAATTTAAAAAAATCATAAATCACTAATTTTGCATTTCCCACAAGAAAAGGAATTACTATCATGACTACCTAGCACGTGAAAATGATATGTTTTATTAATTTTTCGGTACACCGTCCCCTACACGGCATTTACCTAATTACCTACGTAAGATAAAAACACAGTACGGATTCCACATTATGGAAAGGTAACTTAAAGTTTAAAGTATATTTTAGTATGGAAAATGTATTCTTGAACAACTTTATGACAGGACTTTCATAGAAGAAAAATTAATACTAAAATTGAAATAGCGTATCAGTATTTTTCTAACACATAAGTCATAACTCCATGCGTTTATGTAAAACTAGCTGTACCCGCGACTTCGTTCGCGTGGAAAAATTTCTAAAATAAAAACCCTCATAGTTCCCGTTTCCGTGGGATTTCCGGGATACGAACTATCCTATGTCCTTTCTTGGGTCTCAAACTATATTTGTACCAAATTTTATCCAAATCGGTTCAGCGGTTTAGCCGTGAAAGCATAACAGACAGACAGACAGACAGACAGAGTTACTTTCGCATTTATAATATTAGTATGGATAGTTTGGATAGTATGGACTAGTATGGACTAGTATGGATTTAATCTACTAATTCGATTATTTTCCATTATATTGATAGTTTATTCAGATTGACTATGTATATTTTAAACAAATAAATTTTTATTAAATGGATGTTAATGTCGCAGGTAAATGTATTTTGTGAAATTAGTTCAATTTCAAAGATAATTAATTAGTTCTAGTTCATAGATGCAATAGGGTAACCTTTATGATTCGAAATGAGCCAAAAGTGGCTAAAGAGAGACATAAATGTTTCAATTCACAAGTAGAATACCTATTGAGTGTAAATATAGAATGGAATCAGCCGAGTGGTTAGCGACCCTGACTACGCAATCGACGGGGCTCCACCTCCCCGACGGGGACAAGCATTTGTGTGATGAGCATAAATGTATTTCCGGGTTTGGGTGCTTTTTAAATGTATTCCAGTATTCATATATGTATTTTTATGTATTAGTATCGTTGACTAACATCTATAACACAAGCAAATGATTTGCTTACTTTGGGGTTAGATAAATAAGTGTAATTTGTCCCGTTAAAATGTTGTACCACTTTTTAAGAAAATTCGGCGAACGGAGGAGCTTGAAACTTGGCAAAGTTAAAGTTTGCGGAGTACCTACTGCAGAAAGATGAATGATGATTTTGATAGCTTATCGTATTGTATGTAATACATGATTATTTTTTTCTGAAATGTACATTTTTTAAAAGTCAAGACGAGATGAACATCGTTATTTACAGCAAAATAATTTGTTATTCATTCACAGATTACATAAATGATATTTGTTTTTTCGGGTTCCCCAGGATGATACTAAATATAATATACTTAAATATATTTAATACTAGCTGCAGCGTCCAGTCCGCTGCATTATAAAAGTTTTTGGTGAATCCCGCGGGATCACCTAATTTTTCCGGGATAAAAAGTAGCCTATGTGCTATTTCAGATTATCATCTAACTGTGTGCCAAATTTCATTCAAATCTGTTAAGTAGTTTTTGCGTGATTGAGTAACAAACATCTGTCCAAACATCCATCCAAACATCCAAACTTTCGCATTTATAATATTAATTTAATTTAATATATACCCACGCCCAGAAATACAAACCTATTGTCATCGAACATCATACAAAAGTACATATGTCCCTATTGGGAATCGAACCCGAGCCAAGTCGATTGGGTAGTCAGTCGATTAATATTCTGAGTCCCTTACAAGCAAGAAAACGTACTTTTCTAAAGTTATTTATAAAGAAAATCACCAAATGGTCCAGCTATACGTCAGATCAGTATTTAGTGTTCAGTCTGACCAAACGCCAGAAGCGCGGAGCTCCCTCCGAACGGGCGGCGATGCGGGCTCCGGGGATGAGGGTGGTTATCCTCTTGCCCCCATTCCCCGGACACGAGTAGTCTGCGCCGCACTCGAGAGTTTAATTGAGGAGGTTTCAACCGCTGCTTTTGTCGAAGACGTGCGTTGTGTTGGTGCATTTATTACGTTATATTACGAGGGTTAAATGGACGCTCCTCTCAAGTGATCTATCATAACTGCGTCTGGTTTGTGGCTTAATTAACATTCATATCTTATATCTTTCTCAACTGTTGTGCCCGATCTTCTAATCTAATAGTTATACAATCTCGTGTCACGGTGCTTGTGTACACCTCCGACATGGCCCGACTGACTTTTATGATTGTTTTTTGACGTGACAACGTCTTATAAATCGATGAAGCCGGCTGCACGCACGAAAAAACATGACTCATAATCACGTTCCGCCTGAGCCGAGCGTGCAAGCGAGAGCGCGGAAGAAGCGATAAAGAGGCACGATTTTGTTTTTTATGACATTATCAATTTCCGTAACGTGTCCGTAAATCGACTTTACAGATAACCAATTTTTTGTATGCTTGGTAGGTTTAAAATAGATTGTAAAGTATATTTCATAACGCTAAATGATGAAGGTGCCTTTATCCAGATAAAAAAATTTAAGTTTTTTTATTTTTGATTTGACATTAAAAAATATTTCCACCCTCTTCTAACCCAACCCCTATTAACTTTTACTCTACTAAAATATTCATTAGAAATAGATAAATAGATAATGTATATGGTAGAAAAACATTTATCCCGTATTGATCAGGGTTTCTTTTGAAGGAAAGACCATCTGCCGTTCTGGCAGATATATTGTTAGAGGCGAATGATTAGGAGGGCTTAGCGAGTCGTACTACCATCGTGGCTAGTAGGTCACAGAGTTCTGCATTGCCTCGTCAGGGTCTGGTACCAAGGTTAAGCGGCTTATCTATTCCTGTCGCCATATTATCGTCAGTGTTTGTCATTATTGAGTTCCAGTTTGGAGGGTAAGATAGCCGGTAAACTTATGCACGTGTCATCAGGATTCCTCCACAAGGATAGTAACGTACCATTAAAATCTTAAGTGTCTACAGGCGATGGTTATCTCTTTCTATCAAGAGCGCCATCTGTTTGTTTGCTATCTTATAAGATTAAAAAAAATTGCCGGGTCAGTTAGCAACTTTACATATATAAATTAGTGAATAGAAATACCTGTCTTCTGTTTTAGTTTTAGATCTTCACCAAATATATTTAGGAGAAGAATAAACAAGAAGTACGTATGCTCTCCCAAACAAAACAAAAAATTTTGAAAAACCGTCCATATGACGGATGTCCGAATGTACATAACAAATATATAAACATCTGAATTAAAACCTGCTCGTTTTGGAAAGTCAAACAGTTAACGTTTTAATTTCTTGTATTATCTTAAATAAATAATAAATATCGCTTGACAAATTACACGAATGGATCCGATCCAAAATAATAATATTATTTGCTTGTGTTAGTCAACGATACTAACATTAAAAAATTTAAAATATATCCTATACCAGCTGACCCGGCAAACGTTGTTCTGCCTTTTTAACTACTCCTATTTTTTCTATATTTTCTCACCTTTTAAACCTTCCCTGACTTCAACAATTAATTCAAAACCAAATTTAGCCAAATCGGTCCAGCCGTTCTCGAGTTTTAGCAAAACTAATGAACAGCAAAATATATATATATATATATATATATATATATATATATATATATATATATATATATATATATATATATATATATATATATACATATATATATATACATATATATATATATATATATATATATATATATATATATATACATATGTATATATATATATATATATATATATATATATATATATATATATATATATATATATATATATATATATATATATATATATGTACATAATAACCGTGTCATTAACACATTTGACACTTTAAAAATAAAACTAAACTCGGAAAATATACAAACATGAAATGCTCATCACACAAATACCTGTTCGGGAATCGAACTCGGGCCCCGTAGTTGGGACCTACTTGTCCAGTGTTGCCAAAAATAAAACTAACGAATATTTCGAAAAAATATGCAATTCAAGTTGTCGAATTGTGCGTGACAATTATATTTTTTTGTATTTGAACAGTCAAAAGCTTGGGATTGATAAATTGGACTATGCAACACAAAACAGACATCCCTTTTATACTCTTTGTTAATACGGGCTCCTTTTAGATGAGGCGGTGGTAACAAACGACGAAACATTGCAGAACTCTACCACTTAGTTTTTGTTATACAATATATGACTTAGAGCAGCAAATAATTCACTCCCCTGATAGTGTCAAATAATTAGTAATCGTTGCCTATTTACAATAATATTAATTTTGCGATGTAATCCTCAAAGCAAGGATATAAAGTCACATGCATAATGTTTCCCAGATTCTCTAACTTCTTGAACCTGACACGACAGTGGCAAACACTGACTATCATTTGCCTCTGTGGTCTAAATGTCCGGTGTCAGTGTTTCTGTTCGATTCCCGGAAATTAAAAAAAGGTTTTTGTTTTAGTTTTCTGATAAAAACAACGCTGCCTGGGATTGGGTAAGTGCCCGGTTGGCGATAGGTTGGCCACCTATTACATTGTGGGACCAAGTATCTTCGAATAATCGTAGGTGCACTGGTTGTACCTCTGCCGACCTCTTCGGGGATACGGGCGTGAAATCTTTTTTAAAATTATTTTGCTCTTTATTGTACACAAAAAATATCAAAAAGAGATAATCAAAAAATATCTTACATGTAACCCAAAAAAAATAGTTTTTAAAAACAGAAATAGAGTGTCAGCAAGTGTTAAATATGTGTTTATTTTAAGAGCCCATTTTAAAGTAGCCCTAAAAATATCCACCAAGTAATGTTGACTACGCAGTCGTAATATTTGACACTGTCTCTTTGGAGATCAAAGAACTTTTTGGCAAGTGAAAAAATACAAAGGCACAAATGTCGACAACGTTGGCATACGTGGAGATCTTTTAGCTAGCTGTAGCTCCGTGAGAGTGTTCAGCCCTCGGGCCGTCTCCCCTATATTCTATTCAGCAGATCTAGGTAAACGTGCAAGTGGGACAACACCCTACGACTCTACCGGATGCAATAAATTAAACTTCCTATGTTTTAGTTTCAAGAAAAACTGGCGACGATGATATTTATTGTAATGTTTTTACTTTGTGCGGCGTCGTTTATCTCAATTTCAATAGCAATAAATAAATATATGTAGACATTACATGAAATGATCTAACTCCAAAGTAAGCAAATTATTCGTTTATAATATGGGTGTAAGTGAATACATACATACACAAAAATATATAGGTACGTAAGAACGTTTTCAAAGAAAGACAAAACGTTTTTATGTATGACATGTCTAGATTTGAATCAACGATCTTTGTCTAAAGCCAGGCAACGCTTTGATCACTCAATTATATACGTAAAGTGTCGGTGTAAAGGTAAGAACCCTTTCTTGCTTCCTTGGTGCAGACATGTAGAAAGAATGGTAGATGAAAGGTAAACAAAACAGATATACAATGCGAATGTGGAAGGATGTAGGTACCGGGGAAGACCAAGACTGACATACCACGATCAGATTGATCGAGTACTGTCCGAAGGTGGTGTCAAGAGTCATCGCAACCGGCGTGTGTGTATGAAAAGAGTAATGAATGTCGAAGAAATGAGACGAGCCTCATTTCTTCGACATTCGAGGATCGTGATGTGTGACACTCGGTTCTCTCTGCCTACTCTGTTAGGGATCTGGCGTGAAGATGTGTGTATATATGTATGGAATCGAACCCGAGTCTAGCAATTCGTAGTTAATGTCGCTAATCACTCAGGGCGGTTGTTGCAATATTAGCTTGTAAATAATTTGGAAATGTAAAAAGACAGGCGTTTGTTGTCATCAATAATGTCCCTCCTGACTTTGGGGCTTCGCAAGCGGCAGAGGGTGCCAAATTGGATTTAGTCGTCGTTTGTTATACCTGGTGCCGCTCTCAACAGCCTCCCCTCTTGTGTACATCAGCAGACAGATTCACATTACCATATTTTAAGCCTAGAGCTGAAATACTGTGTGTTTTAGTATTGTCATTGATAAAACCACGTTTTTATCTGTATACTAGCTAACCCGCGGGGTTATCACGTAACTCGCTATGCGAAATTATCGTGATTGTTTAATTATTGCAAGGCACATAACAGCCTTGTATATTGGTGGCAGTCATTGGCGCTTGATTAGTTTTGGTGTTGTGACATTGCAAAAAGTACATCTAATGACCAGCAAGCAATTGGCGACCTTTTTGATATTTTTTTCATTACGTTTAAGAGTCATCGCTGATCGCTGGTGGATCGCAAACGTTAGGTGATACGCCTGCCGGCAAACGTTGTTCTGCCTTTTTAACTACTCTTATTTTTTCTATATTTTCTCACCTTTTAAACCTTCCCTGGACTTCAACAATCAATTCAAAACCTAAATTAACCAAATCGATTTAGCCGTTCTCGAGCTTTATCGAGACTAACGAACAGCAATTGATTTTTATATATAAAATTACTGGCTCAGCAAAGGAGATTGATGATATCGGCCTCAAAATTCAACAAGAATAGGTATAGCGTCAGCCGAAATTATTAAATTAATTTATTGTACAATAAGCCCATCTTAGAATTCAACGGGCACTTTTTAATAACAGTAAATTTTAAAAAGGAATGTACTCAAAAGTCACGAAACTAATCAAACTTGTATGCTTTTTCTTGTATGCATTTTGCGACTCATCTCTTGCTTTAAAAAATCAAGAGGTGAGTCACAAAATGTTAAATAAAATATTGTTTAAAATACAGCAAAAACAAAAGTATTTATTACTATAAACAAAGCTTACAACACAGAAGGCTGCATACACATGCAACTCTTAGTATCACGCTGAAGAAACAAAATAACCAAGTGTTCTCTGATTAATCTGTGAAAAGGTGACAATAGTTTGCTTTGTTGCAATCGTTTTTAATCTTATAACTTATAAGTGGTTAAAAATTAATAAATCAATATTCATGGGACAAATTACACTTACTGATCTAACCCCAAAGTAAGCAAATATTTGCTTGTGTTACGGGTGTTAGTCAACGATACAATACATAGAAAGACATATATAAACACCAGAATATATATAATAAACACCCTAACCCGGAAATACAAACATTTAAACGTCACACAAATGCTTGTCTCCGTCGGGGATCGAACCCGAGCCCCGTTGACTGCGTAGTCAGGGTCGCTAACCACTCGACCAACGGGGCGGTTAAATAATCTCCATTAAAGATATACAAAAACGTCTTAATAAAATTAAGCGCCGTCGTTCAGAAGGTGACGAATACGTTAAAGCTCTTGCTAATTTAAGAAGGATCCGGTCACACTATCGAGCCGCTACTACGTTAGCAAAGAGAAAATTTCTGCAAAAAATAACGGATAGATTAGAGAAAGAAGGCCCTTGGTCTTCTCTGTATCACGAAATTAAAAATCGTACGAGAAATAACTTTTCTTTTTATAATAACATAAAACTTAACGATACGTATACGCTTAGTTTAGAAGAAACAACAAACGCTCTTTTGGAGACGCTAATTCCAGACGATAATCTAGAGCGGGATAACGAATATCATCGTGAAATTAGATCACAAGTTGACGTGACACCTGTGTCCCCCATATCGAGTCTGGTATCCTTAGATGAATTGTTAAATACCGTTAACAATTTACCATTGAAAAAAGCGCCCGGAGAGGATAAAATCTCAAATTATATGATAAAACAAGCGTGTATAGCAGCCCCAGACTCTATTCTAAAAGTAATAAATCGTTGCATTGCGGAAGGTGTTTTCCCTAAAATATGGCGCCAAGGATATCTCAAAATTATTCCAAAATCTGGTGACGAGCCTCCGGATGACCCTAAATCATATCGCCCAATTACACTTCTACCTTCTCTTGGTAAACTGCTAGAAAGATTAGTAGTTCCTCGACTCTTACCGCAAGGGCCCACATTCAATAAACAACAATTTGGATTTACCGCCGGAAAATCCACTGTAGATGCAGTGCTAACCATGAGAAAAACGGTAGAACTATCACGAAATAATTATGTTGTGGGTATCTTTTTGGATATTTCAGGTGCTTTTGATAACACGTGGTGGCCGATGTTATTATTAAAACTAAAAATAAGGGGATGCTATTCTAATATATATCAACTAATTAAATCGTATTTAGAAAACGGTCACTTGAAATTACAGCTAGGGCATTACGCTGCATCTAAACGCCTTACTCTGGGCTGCCCACAGGGATCAGTACTTTCGCCATATCTATGGAACTTAGGATTTGATGATTTATTTTCACTAGCCTTGCCTGAAGGATGCTCACTTATAGGTTATGCGGACGGCGTTGCTTTAATAATACAAGCAAACACACGAGCACAGATAGAGTCACTGGCTTATACTAGTCTTAATTTAATATCCAACTGGGGATTCAGAAATCTTATAGGTAGGGTTCTACTTAATACTAAAAGGTTCGCTTCTATCGTCTCCTAGCATAAAATTAAATAATAGCACAGTAAAGAGAAAGGAGTCCGTAACATATTTAGGTTTAGTTTTAGAGAAAAATTATACTTTTATAAATCATATTAACTATATCAGTGAAAAAGCTAAACGGAATTACTTGTCCTTTGCCGGCATATCTACCTCAACGTGGGGTTTAACCTTTAACACTTTAAAGATAATTTATAACGCAACTTATTTAGGTTGTATTACTTATGCATGTTCAGCATGGGCTGATAAAGTTACAAGCGGCGCGACCCGGCGTAAATTACTTCAAAATCAGCGTTTGGCTTTAATATTTCTGTGTAAAGCATATCGCACTGTAAGCTCTGAAGCTTTACCCGTTTTATCAGGTGTATTTCCATTAGATTTAGAAATTCAGCGTCGGTCCTCAATGTACTATAATTCTAAAAACTTTACTAGCCCAGAATTTATTAATCCGCAAGCTCAAACAAAAATACGTCGCCTCTTTAATCCCGTGATGGATGTTACTAATGAATTAATAAATGAATGGCAGTCGCGTTGGTGCTGCTCACCTAAAGGACGGCATTTATATAACTTTTTCCCCTGCGTCCGGGAACGATTAAGTAAAACGTGGATAGAAATAGATCATTGTGTTGCACAGTTCCTTACTAGTCATAGTAATTTTAAAGCTAAATTATTCTCGTTCAAATTAGTTCCTTCTCCATTTTGCGAATGTTCCACCATAAACTGTAAATATAAACAAACTGCACATCATATTCTTTGGGAGTGTAATCTCTGGCAAAATGAACGTAGCCAAATGCTTGATAGTATACGATGTATATCCGGGGTAATCTACTATTCCGACCTTGTAGCAACACGTGGGAATTTCCGTGCCTTCAAGCGATTTTGTCATACATACTACTGGAAGCAGAATTAAGTAGGCCATTTTCGTAGGTCCTCAAATACCTAAACTACCGTGGTGCAATAGCAATCAGGCTTAACCTGATTGTAAACGTCTCATTTCTTAGCAGTTTTTGCTTTATCTTACGCTGTCTCCTGCTGTAAAGGGAGGGAAACTGGATGTATTTTCCTACTCCTCCTATACTCTTCTGATTAAATTCGATGCGGGTTCCAAGACAGCTTAGCTTTTCCCCCAGGGCACCCTGAGCTCGCAACTCAGAGGTTATCAGGAAGGTTGCCGCTGTTGATTCTGGTTTACAGAAGTTACAGTGGTGGGAACGAGAGGTGGGTCCATACAAAAACGTATTATATCTATGTTGACGATATATTATATTGTGACGTGAATGGCTTAAAATAGTATGTAGTAATTATTAGTCCAGTAAAAAGTTTAATGAAACCATGATCGACCAGTTTTGGCGCAATGAGTAAAAATGTGTTCATTAATACTTAAATAATGAAATTTTGATTTAAATTTAGGGGAAAGGGATGAAAACAATAAAAGAGGGTTGAAAATGCCTTTTTTCAAATAACTTAATAACGGTAGGAAATAGAAAAAAAAGTTTCAAGTAAAAGTTGTAGAGATAAAACACAAAAAAGTTCCTCTTCATTTTTTTGTTATCTGTTTTAGTTTAGCTACAAAAAATAAAAATTAAATTTGCTTTGTAATTAATTATAAAAAAATGATGTGGTGTCGCGGGACACCAGGTAGGAACGAACTTCCTTCGGCTAAACGGCACTACTCGTTTGTGTACGCGACTGTCGCGCCTGCGCACGTCTCATTTAACGCTTTTATTCCACGCATTTTTTTTACGGTTTTACTAATACATTTTTTCACTTCGGTCGCGCACAAAAATCCCTATCCCCTTCAAGCCTGTAAGGAACTTCGTTCCAAAAAAACTTACCAGAATTATTACGGCCCTGTACCATGCAGCGCGCGCATCACATAAATATGTACTAACACTACTACATATGTTTTCCCACATTTATATATTTTTACATATTTTACTACAAATTTAATTTTTATTTTTTGTAGCTAAACTAAAGCAGATAACAAAAAAATGAAAAGGAACTTTTTTGTGTAGAATTTTTACTTGAAACTTTTTTTTTATTTCCTACCGTTATTAAGTTATTTAAAAAAAAGGCATTTTCAACCCTTTTTATTTTTTTCATCAATTTCCCCTAAATTTAAATCAAAATTTCATTATTTAAGTATTAATGAACACATTTTTACTCATTGCGCCAAAACTGGTTGATAACGATTTCATTAAACTTTTTACTGGACTATATTGTGAATTCAAGTAATATTAATTTTTAATAGCCTTTCTGGAATTTTAGCATTACAAGAAGTGTCCGTAATACAGTCTTCTGGTGGAAAGAAATAACTATCGCTTGTAGACACATATGATATCTTTGTCAATGTTGCCTTGCTATTCGTGTGGCAAGGTATTAATACAACCTGCATTAGTTTACCGGTTTCCTTACCCTCCAAATCAGAACACGATAATGAAAAGTATTGACGCTACTTCGGTTAGAATAGGTAAGGTGGTGTACTATATGCACGGGCGAGACAACCGGTTTGTAAAGTTATTTTTGTAAATATTTGTTTGATGTTCACCGCTCCCAATTTTCTTTCATATTGTGCGTGACGTACCACGGCGGTTTTAAACCAAACCCGTATATTTCGGTTTATGAAGCCCTATCACCTCAGATAGGATCCGAGCGAAACTTTATAAAAAATCTACAAACTAGTATTATGTATTAGTATTATAAGCAACGTGTGCGTTACGGATTTAACACTAGGTGATCCCCACCCAGTTTCGTCCGCGAGTACAGTGATAACTCATCAATATAACCTTTCATACAATACTCAATAATTTATTGCATTATATTGTTACGAATAATCTAGAAACGTGTAGAGTTGGAGCGCTGGAGAGATCTAGAAATAAAACAAAGAGATAGCACTCCTATTGACAAACAAATAGTTGACCTGGGCTATGCCATAATGGACTTTGTGGGATATGGCATAAGGTTGAAAGTAGCGTGTACTAGGATTTATGACTCATGTTACGATAAGAAGTAATTCATTGTTTCCCGATACATTTAGAATTTTCTGGATCCAGGTAGAACTTTACCCTGGCTATAAATAGAGATATGTTGACAAATACAAGGCAGTTTTTATCAAGCGATCGAGAGCGATACTTAAAGTGAACAGTGCGAAGCGAGAAGTGTTTTATTGTGTAGTTCAGTGATAGTATAGTGAGTGACTAATGTGTAAAGTGTATTTTAGTATTACATTGTGTTGTCTTGTGTATTTGTATACTAAATACACGGATTTAATATAAGTGGTGTTTTCTTACAATTTCGAACCCGAGTACGTAACAATATGTTATAAACAATTTTAGGTATTACAATAATAATTAGTAGATAGTGAACATATACACCCTATTAGGGTATTGCAATGTAGGACAGGACCGATCCAGAAACTTTCATCACCTGTTTCAGGCCCCTTATTTTTGAAAAAAGTAGCCTTTATTTGATTCCATGACATATTTCAAAATCGGTTCAGCGGTTCATCCATGAAAGCGTAATAGACACACAGACTTTTGTATTTATAACATAAGTTTGGACCGGTATGGATTGTAATATCACAAACAACAATTTTATATCACTTTTACGTTAAAATCCCCATCTGTGGTCTATACTAGTGGTCCGGTGTCTGTATTGACCATATGAGTTTCTAGGTTCGATTCCCCAGTCGGATTTCAAAAATGTGTTTTTACATTTTTCTGATAAAAACGCGTTGCCCGGGATTGGATGAGTGTCCGGTTGGCGATAGGTTTACCACCTATCATATTATGGGACTAAATATCTTCGGCTAATCATGGGTGTACTGTTATTACCTCTGCCTACCTCTTTGGGAATACGGGCGTGAAGATACTTTTAGTTAAATCTATGGTATAACTAAACATATTGGTTATCAAAATTATTTATAAAACTTTTTTTAAATTAATTAAAAAAACCCAATTATTTGATGGCTATAAATACAACTAAAGTAGTATACGTACCTAGTATAGATGACCGGGCTCCCTAAGAATAGGCCATATGCCATTCTGCCAGGCAGGTCGTAAGAGGCGACCGATTAGCTGTACATGTCACTACCATGGTAGTTACTAGGTGAGTAGAGATTTGCATTGTCTTGCCCGTGCTTGATACCACGGCTTTATCCCTGCCGCAATAGCGTCCGTGCTTGCCACTGTCGTGTATCGGTTTGGAGGTTAAGGTAGCCGGTAAACTTATGCATGTGGCATTAAGATCCTGCCATATGGTTAGCAACGCACCATTAACAACTTTGATGCCGAAAGGCAATGCTTGTGTTTTTCATCAGGGAGCCTTCTGCTTGTTTGTTATCTTCGTATATTAAAAAAGTCGATGACTTGATATTAGTTTGCACTTCAAAATACAGTTATTGAACAGAGGATAGGAGTATTTTTGTATATTACGTATTTTATTAAGAAAGTTTGAATTTCAACAGAAACGGAAAATTTTGAGATATTTAGAGTGAGTTTTGAGAGCTGACAGATAGTATAACCATAGTATAACCGAGCCACAGAAAAGCGTAGTCGGTTTCAGCTAGTATGTACCTACAATAATTTAAAAATGAAACTGTTCAATAATTCCACCCCTTACAATTTAAACGGGGGAGCGATGAACCTGTTGTCATTATGAAATCCACAAAAGCCAACACAGGTTACTATTGATTACAATTTCCGTCAATAGGACTCCCAAGCAGGGCGCAAACATGCCGAATGTTCCCAGCAGGCGAACACGCCACAATCAACCGACGGCGTACAATCATAAAGTTTTTAACCCTGGCCTACCACTCCCGAATCTCTACTTAGCGAAATTAAACTTTATTTCGTAGAGTTAGAGTTTGCTCTCGGGTCTAAAAGGCACCCTCGAAGGTGAACGACCCTCCATTCCCCGCATTAGTGCTATGTTATGCAACAGCCTGTCTGCCGCGGAGGGCCAGCAATTTAACACCTAAACCACCTCACCTAGTTTTCCCTGATTGAAAATAATCCAGTGCAAGCGATTAGTTATTGGCGCGGCGTGATTTAGCTAATGCGGCTCGACTCATCGTGACTCTCGTATATTGCGATAGACTAAAACTAGGCGACGCCTGTGGCTTCGCCCGTCTTCTATGTACATCGACACTAATATTATAAAGAGGAAAGATTTGATTGTTTGTAATTTGTAATGGATAATCTGAAAAAACAATTTTAAAATTCACTTTTGGAAATCTACATCATTTCGGAGTAGTATCGGCTACCTACTTTTTCATATTTAATTTTAATATAATACTAGCTGTTGCCTGCGACTTCGTCCGCGCGGATTTCGTTTACTCCGCACTGCTCCTCCCCTGTAGGTGATAGAGAGATAATATGTAGCCTATATGTTGACCCGACCTATTAGTAATATTCATGCAAAATTTGAAGTAAATCCATGCGGTACTTTTTGAGTTTACCCCGGACATACATACAGACAAACAGACAAACAGATAAACAGACCAAAATTCTGAAAACTATATTTTTGGCTTCGGTATCGATTGTAGATCACATCTCAAGTATTCTTTTAAAAAAATATTCAATGTACAGTTTTGACTTTTCTACGATTTTATTATATGTATAGATACCTACTTTTTTATTTACCTCTAAGAATGATTCCCCGTTCATGGAACGGGGAAACATTCTTAGAGGTCGGTACTTTTTGCGTATATTATTTATAAACAATAATATTATTATTGGTTCACGCAATTGAAGTCGCGTGCAATGACTAGGTACTTATTAATCATTCTCGGAGCGACTGCTTAGACTTTTATAGTCGTTCCCGTTGCTTAGCCTACTTAGAAATGGGTAGAGTGTGATACGTCGCGGGTGATATGATATTAACTCGTATATTGCCACGACTAACTATTCCTCATTGCATCACATCGAATTAAGCTCATCACACATATTTGATCATAAGATGCCTTAATATAATATAACGCAAATTTCAGAAATCGCTCACCATACAAATCGTATGAACCATCACACTCGACTAAGATAATATATATTTTACCTTTAGTAGGAGACTATCTACTACTAGAGACAGGAGACCTATCTGCTTGTTTGCTATCTTATGATATAAAAAAAATATATAGGGTTTTGAATCAATAAACAGATTTATGGAGGATTTTTAAAAAACTTGATTTGGTATTTGCCGCTGCCAATTTTTGCCTGCACTGTGCGTGACCTACCATTCGCGATATTGGCTTAAACCCATTTTAATTAGGTTTGTGAAGCGCTCTCATCTCAGATATGCTCCGAGTAAAACCTTTTATAAAAACGGCTAAAAACCTCTGTTAACCGGTAATTTTAAACCCGTTTTAATGCTTGATTATGGCCACAGACCATATAAATACTAATAGACACGGTGTTGGGCGTAAAATGCGTAGCCGCTCATATGCGTAGCCGTTTTAATTCCAGTTATTTCAAAAATCTTTGAAAAAATTATGTATGAAAAGCTCTATAATTATTTCCTTGATTTTGGCCTACTAAAAAATAATCAATATGGATTTAGGAAAGGCAGGTCTACTACATTAGTATGTTTTGATTTAGTGAAGAGCATAACTGAATGTCTCAATAAGAAAATGTATCCACTTTGTGTATTTTTGGATATGAGTAAGGCATTTGATTTTGTTTCACACAATATTTTACTATCAAAACTTGAAAAATATGGTATTAGAGGGAAGGCTTTAGATTGGATAAAGAGTTACTTAGAAAATAGGAAACAATGCGTCGAAATATCTAAAATATGCGGAAACCGTAAAAAAATATTTACTTCAAACTACCGTGTTAACAACTGTGGTTTACCACAGGGCAGTGTTTTAGGACCCTTGCTATTTTTAATTTATATCAATGATCTTCCTGATAGTACACAACACGATTGCTTTTTATTACTTTATTATACCCTACTTATTAAATGTAAAAATAAAAAAGACTTGGTAAACGAAACAACTGAAACCTTACTTCAAGTTTCAGACTGGTTAATTAATAATAATTTAAAAGTTAATGTAACTAAAACAAAATCAGTTGAATTTCAGAACTACCACAGTAATATTACTAAAAACACAAATGTATTTTTAAATAAAATAAATATAGATGATGTAGATTATACAAACTTTTTAGGAATAATTATTGACAAATATTGTAATTGGAAAGCACACATTGAATCTCTATGTAATAAGATTGATAGATTTGTCTATGTCTTAAGAAGACTAAGAGAAGTAGGAAACGTAAAAGCCTCCCTATTAGCATATCATGGATATGTATCTTCTAATTTACAATATGGAATTCCTATTTGGGGAAATTCTGTTGAATTGGTACGAATTTTTAGAGTCCAAAAGAAATGTATTCGAGCAATATGTGGTATTAATCAGTTACATTCCTGTAAACCACTTTTCAAGTCTCTTAAGATACTTCCCTTACCATGTTTGTATATTTTAGAGGTATGCGTATTTGTAAAAAAGCACCAGAAGTTATTTAAAACAAATGCTGAAGTCACTGGTAACTCATATTTTAGGAATAGTAAAAAATTATATGTGCCTAATCAAAAATTAAATATTTTTACAAAAAATGTGTATTGTATGTCTATTATTATATACAATCATATTCCTGATAGTCTTAAATCATTACCTATAAATAAATTTCGCAAAAAGTTGTTTGATTTGCTGTTAGATTTTCGCCGTGTTGGTCCCGGCCTCCTTTGAAGAATAGGCCAACTGCCGTTCTACCAGGCAGGTGGTAAAAGGCGACCGATTGGCTATCGAGTCACTAACATCGTGGCTACTAGGTGGTAGAGTTCTGCATTGTCTCGCCCGGGTCTGGTACCACCGCCTTACCTATTCCTGCCGCAATAACGTCAATGCTTGTCGTTGTCGTGTTCCGGTTTGGAGGGTAAGGTAGCCGGTAAACTTATGCATGTGGCATTAGACCTCGCCACAAGATAGCAACGCACCATTAACACCTTTGGTGTCTATAGGCGATGGTTGACTCTTTCCATCAGGTGACCCATCTGCTTGTTTGCTATCTTATGATATAAAAAAAAAAAAAAAAAAATAGATAAAACTTATTATGATATTAAAGAATTTGTAGTCGATAAAATTAAATATTAATGGATAGAAATATAAGTTTGTTGAATTGCCCTTAAAAAATTTCAATGTACCTAGTTTTAGTAGAAAATTTTGTAAATAGTGAACATTTTGTAAATTATAAAAAAATTAATGGCACAAAATATGAAACTTGTAATTATAAAAATAACTTTTGTAATATGAAATCATCATTGTACATTTATGACAAGTACATACATAGAGAAAAAAGACCAGCCCGCTGAGTTTCTTCCGCCGGATCTTCTCAGTGTGTGGCCGCGTTCCGATCCGGTAGTAATTCTAAATAATCGAAAGAATGTTTTAAATGTAAATTTAAATGTTTTTTTTAAATATTTGCACACCGTATAATGGTAGAATATGTCGGTAACTTAATTTATTTTTAACAACTTGTAACACCCATATTCTTGCAAATAAATATTTTCTTTCTTTCTTTCTTTCTTATGAACAAATGTATGTAAATATAGTACTGGTAGATATATTATATCGTAAAAAATATAAATACGCCATATTGTGCTATTTTATCATGTCTAATAAAAAACTAAGGCTCAAGGAATACCTCTGGAATGAATTTATTTCGTCGCTAAGTGTTATAACTCTGTATTTATCTGTGTAAATGCAAGTGACGTTGAAAAGCTACGAAATAACCTTGAAAGGCGTATCCATTTAATCCATGGTTATGGGGCTGCCGACAGAAGTGAAAATTTAAATGATAACCTACACTATGTTATTTAAAATTGTCCAACAAGTGAACTGTATTATTGAAATTAGAATATATTTGACAACAACAAACTACATTATTGAATTAAAATACAAAACCAAACATATACTTTCGCAAGCATTTGTACTTATGTGAAAACGTACAGTTGATATAAAGAGACAGAACATACAATTTTGTAAACGTTTAATTTCGAAATTTGATACTACGTATGTGGGTAGAGTAACGGATATGTGATGGAAAGAGTTAAACATCGCCTATAGACACCAAAGATGTTAATGGTACGAAGCTATCATATGGCGAAGTCTAAAGCCATATGCATAAGTTTACCGGCTATCTTACCCTTCAAACCGGAACACGATAGTGACAAGCACTGACGCTATTGCGGCAGCAATAGGTGGTACCAGACCCGGGGAAGACAATGCAGAACTCTACCACCTAGTGGCCATGATGGTAGTGACTCGATAGCCAATCGGTCGCCTTTTCGACCTGCCTGGCAGAACATCAGTTGGCCTATTCTTCAAAGGAGGCCTAGCATAGTATCCTGTGATTTCTGTATTTTCCCCAAAATCAAAGATTTGATGAGAGGTTTTACTTTTACCAACTCCGAAGAGGCAGTGATAGTGTTTAATCAGCACGTAGAAAACATGCCTTCAGATCTGTGGTCCTCCTGTTTTAAAAAATGGTTCGATCGCATGAATAAATGTTTAAAATGTAAAGGAGATTATTTTGAAAAGCAATGAACATAATATTTTGGTTATACCATGTTGTTTTTTAAGTTACGCAAAACTTATAGTGTGACCTACGTACAAGTATGTTTATTTTCATATTTATTTTGTTTACGAATATTTTTTTAACGTTATCGCTCGTTGATATATGTATTTTGTTATGCTCTGTTTCGCCACCCTTGGCGTTTTTTATGATTCGCGAACCGTAGCGAACTTTGAATATGATCCACCCGCACCCTCATATTTGTCGGTGAACGCGACCCCCTCCGATATTACTCGTCACGCCGGAGTATTTCACTGTGGATATTTTTTTCAGCACTAACCTTTTACGTTATGTATGCGATGTGCCAGTAATGTGTGCTTAAAGGTTTTAATACTGGCGTTTAGATGAAAAAGAACATCAGGTTCAGTTGTGTTTCAGACAGACTGAATAAGGTCATTAAACGCAATGATTTAGATCCGTACTCCTGCGTACAGTAATTAGCTGGCTGGCACGATTGCGTGAAATGCATCTCTCATAGCTAATGTCTTTTGCCAAGTTTAATGAAATGCATCTCTTATCTCTAGTGTCTTTTGCCAAGTTTAATGAAATGCATCTCTTATCTCTAGTGTCTTTTGGTAAGTTGAATGATACATTTTTAAGATAACTTATACGATAACAGCAGGCGCGGACCTGGAAGTGTTTCAGGACAGCTTAATATCATTTTAACAAAAAATTAAACCGATGAAATGTAATGCGTGGTCAATGGTCATACATTAATATTAGTGAGTAAACAATCCATCATCCTTTGTTACCGCTCCGTTGATCGAATGGTCAGCGAATCAATGGGGCTTGAATTAATTCACGGCAGGGACAGATATTTGTATTTTGTGTTTGGGTATTTATTATACATATATATTTAAGTTTTTATATATGTATTTCTATGTATAAGTATCGTTGTCTAACACCCATAACAGAAGCAAATAATTTGTTTACTTTGGGGTGAGATCAATTTGTGTAATTTGTCCATAGATAATAATAATTATTATTATTTACGTACCTTTAGGGTATACCCATTCTAATAAAAAAATATCAAAAATCGGATTACCAACTCTGTAAAAAGTTATGCGTGGTATAAAAAATATACTCGTCGAACTGAGAACCTCCTCCGTCTTTTTGTCGGTTGATAAACATTTTCATATTTCAAGTAAGATTCTTTGTATCTGAGGATCCATCCCTTGTTGGAGTGTGTCAGAGAAATGTGGCCTACCGATTCATTTGGAGTAAATATAGTTTATTATATTATATTCTCTCGGGCCAGTTAGATTGAGTTTTTTTTATATCACAAGATAAGAAACCGGCAGATAGCTCTCCTGAAGGAAAGAGAAGTCTCACTGTCTATAAATATCAAAAGTGTTAAAGTGTTAAAGTCATATAGCGGGATGGTATGGAAAAGGTAAAGCGGTGGTATGACACCTGGGAGAGACAATGCAGAAATTTGTTATCTAGTAACCACGATGGTATTGACACATATTGTCATTGTTATTATCGAAAAATGTCGGAAATATATTTCAATAATTTATACGCAGTCAACTGCAATAACTGTATCCTAACCTCCTGTACCTCCGCAATCTCAAGTTAGATTTTCATCAAAATTACACGGAGTCTAACGAAAACATTCTTTCCCAAATAAAGAATGAAAACCGTCTGTAAATACCTGGCCATAATAAAAAAGAAAGATTAATAAAAAAATTTAACTTAATAATTCTCGTATCTGTTTAACAAAAAATGAAAACAAAGAAGTTATGCGTGGTCATACATTAAAATCAGTAAATAATCAATCATCATATTTGTGTTCGCACCCTTTCAAAAATTTTATGAGACAATCCTCCTCTATCCCATAAAAGAAGAATTATCAAAATCGGATCACTCTGTAAAAGTCATTCATGGTCATGCGTGGTCGTATATTAAAATCAGTGTGTGAGCAATCAGCCATCCCTTGTTTAGGGACCATTACAGTTAGAATAAAGTATCTTAACGCTCGTATCCCCGAACAGGTTGGCAGAGGTACAATAAGTGCACTCACGATTATCTGAAGATAGTCCTACAATGTGTTAGGTTTTTCTAATTCTGGGCAAAGTTGTTTTTGTCAGAAAACTGAAAAAATACTTTTTTTTTGAATTGCCCGACCCGCATTCGAACCCGGGACCTCATGTGGGTAACTCCGACACCGGACCACTAGAACACAGCGTATTATTTTATTATGGTTAGAAATTAAAAAAATATATTAAATGGGTATACATACCCTTACGGTTGGATTTTTTTAGTTAAACGGGACCACCATCGGGGTATACCTATGCAAATAAAAAATAATTATCAAAATCGGACTACTCTGTAAAAAGTCTAACATAAAAAAAATACACGTTGAATTCAGTACTTCCTTCGTTTTTGCGTCGGTTGAAAAACTAAGGAATTTCCAATGTGAGGCCGCGGCCTTCAGCTGAAAGTATTACTGGATATCGTTTATCTCCGTTCACAGTTTTGATAGCCCAATAAAGGAGGCTTCCATGCTCTCATTATTCATATAATATGACCGTTAAATTCCGCTTGCAGGTCAATAGCCTGTATTGTGTATTTAAAAATTAAGGTCGGTTTATCTTGTAAAGATAAGTACATTAATTTTTAATCGACTTTGAAAGAGAGAGAGGTTCTTAATTTCATTATATTTGAAAAATTAACGACTCAAAACGTCTTTATGTACATATTTGAAAATTCTTTCTGAACTGCTTTCTTTTAAATGTATGTACCTAATTTTTTCTTAACTTGCTATGAACTCCGGGTCAGAAAAACCGAATTTTCGTTAGATCTTGATCTTTACGTTGACGTACGTGGGTACGATGGGCGTGGGTGTGGGTGTGGATATTATGTGAGTGTATGTGTGTTGTGTGTGCGTGTATTTTTAGGGCTTGACAGATCAAGTTACTACAGTAATATTGGGTAGTAAATTTTGAGAAAGTTAAAAAAATTCAAAGAAAGTCACCAAAGTATTGAACCAAATTTCAATCAGCTTTATAACGGTAAATTTGGATCAGAAATCGGTCGATTCCTCGAGTCGAGTTACATAAGTTGATAAAAATTGAGAAACAAAAGTTTTTCTACATAATTTCGATTACATTGTTTGTGCTTGGCGATAGGTTTGTCAGTTGTCACCTATCACATTGTTGGACCAAGTATCTTAACGGCTAGTCGTGGGTGCACAGCATACCTCTGCCTACCTCTTCGAGGATATACGGGCGTGAAGATACTCTTTTTACTTATTACATTCAATTTTGTACCATTCACGTTGTAACATATTGGAAACATAGATTTTATACGTTTCTGTATCTCTCATCATAACATTATTTGATTTTAATCCTTCTTCCGCTGAAATAAATACTTACAATATTTGTATTATAAATTCAGGCTAAAGGACAATAATTTATCCCCACCGTTAAAAGAGCTTCCTGCTAGAAAAATTCAAAGATATTTATATTGTACTTAATTATAATTTCGCAAAAAAAATATTATTTAATTCAAGAAGAATTGTGATTTACATTCGCTGAATACTAGGGACAAAAACAATCTTGCTGTGCATGTATCTCGTCTCTATAGAATAAGCACCTCATTGCTTAGGTACGCAAGAGATTTACCAGTTAACAAATTTAAAAAAAACCGGATGAGTGCGAGTCGGACTCGGGCACGAAGGGTTCCGAACCATTATAGCAAAAAAACTCAAATAAAACATGTTTATTGTATGGGGCCCCTTAACATTTTCATATTTTTTTCATTTTTAGTATTTGAGCGCAAACTCAAAACCTATTAGTTATGATAGTAAGTATAAAGTGCAAATACTAACCGCCCCGTTAGTCGAGTGGTTAGCGAAACTAACTACGAATCAAAGGGGCTCGGGTACGATTCCCGACAGGGGCAAACGTTTGTGTGGTGAGCATAGATGTTTTTTTTTCGATCTGGGTATTTATTATGTAAGCAAGTATTAATATAATATGTATTTCTATGTGTTAGTATCGTTGACTAACACCCATAACACAAGCAAATAATTTGCTTACTTTGGGATTACATCAATTTGTGTTATTTGTCCAGCGACATAATTAACAATATAATAGGTATATGTAGTTAGAGGACGTCTATATGCTTCAGCTATAAGAAACCAACCATGCCAGGTTTTGACAATTGAATTTTGATATTCGAGACCGGTAAAAGTTAAAAGTTAACAGTCTAGCACAGCAAGTTTTTGTGGAATACCACAAGGAAGTATTTTAGGACCTTTGCCCTTTTTAATTTACATTAATGAGTATGCCATACGAGTCAGTCTTATTTGCTTTTATAAATGATTTTTATTTTTACATTTAATGAGGAGTGTAGTGAAATTAAATGTAATTAAGATTAAAATTAAGTTAATTAAGTGTAAAAATAAAAATCATTTATAAAAGAAAAACCTGAAGTCAAAGTTTCAGAATTGTTAAATTAGTAACAATTAAATAATTAACTTGAGTAAAACAAAAATAGTTGAATTTCAAACATGTTATAGCAATAAATTTCAAAAATCAAATGTATCATTTAACAGTATAAATATAGAAAATACTCAATACATAAAATTTCTAGGAATATTTATTGACAACCATTGCAATTGTAAAGCGCACATTGATTCTCTTTGCAAAAAAATTGATAGATTTGTCTATGTTTTGTGAACAATAAGACAAGAAGCTAACTTAAATGCTGCCTTGGGGGCCATCCATAAATTACGTCACACGTGAAGGGGATGGGAGGGAGTCGAAGAAGTGTGACATTGTGTGACAAGGGGAAGGAGGGATCCCAAATTTTGTGCCATCACATTTTTTCAAAATATAATACCTGTATAGATAAAAAATGATCGAAGGAAATCATTTTTCCAATATAAAATTGTAAAATATTTGACATCACACTAGGTAGGAGGGGGTTCTCACAAATGTGACCAGCTGTGACAAGGACGTGGGAGGGGTCAAAAAATCATGAAATTCGTGTGACGTAATTTATGGATGACCCCTTGTTAGCAAATCACGGATATGTCTCATCTGTATTGCAATATAGAGTTTCTATTTGGGGAAACTCAGTTAACTTAATTAGAATTTTCAGAATTCAAAAGAAATGTATACTTGCAATATGTAATGTAAATCAACTACGCTCTTGTAAACCCTAATTTAAAACTCTTAAATACTACCTTTACCTTGTCTTTACATACTGTGGGTAGGCGTATTTGTAAAAAAAAACATCAAAATTTTGTTTAAAACAAATGCTGAAGTATTAGGAAACTTATATTTTAGAAACAGTGAGAAGCTATATGTGCCTAGCAAAAGACTCTAATTTATAAAAAATGCATATTGTATGGCAGTTACTATAATATGCAATCATATTCCTGATAGTCTAAAATCATTACTTATAAATAAATGTCTCAAAAAATTGTTCAATTTACTATTAAATAAAACATACTATGATATTAGAGAATTTTTAGCCGATAAGATTAAATGTTAATAAATAGAAATATAAATTTGTACAATTTACCTTAAAATTTAAATGTAATAAAAATTAAATAATAAGTTTTCTAAATAGTAAAATTTATTTGTAAATTGCAAAAACTTGAATTGAGCATGATATTTTGTAAATTGTAAAAATAACTTTTTGTTGGGAAATAATTCTTGTAAATATTGTAATACATAAATAATTGTAATATGTACATGAAATAGAAAAAAAACCGGCTGAGTTTCTTCCGCCGGATCTTCTCAGTGTGTGGCCGCGTTCCGATCAGGTAGTGATTATAAGGAAATCGACCGAAATTTAAATGTTTGCACACCATATCATGCTAGAATATGTTGGTAATGTAATTTCTTTTTAATAACTTGTGACATCCATATTCTTGCAAATAATTTTTTGTTATTTTCATTTCCATTTTCAAGACGTGGTCAGTTTTGCCTGCTTCGCTATACCGTATTTTGGTTTGTTGTTTTGATAGATAGGGATATGAAATTAAGGTATTTCAATTGCAAAGTTTCCGTGAATTCATCGGAAAAATGTTTGCAAATTAAATAACTTATACATGGGGCACACTAAATGTTTTACACTTCTAGCTAATTTTTAAAACGTTGCAAACTTCTTAGTAATAAAAAAACAATTGGCGGGAAATGATTTGACAATTGCTTTTTATCACACATCAAAGTTCTACGTACGCAACGAAAATGGAATTAAGTCGAAAAGATTTTAGAGCGATGATTTTTTATGATTTTAAAAGTTCTCTTTCTCCGCAAATTGTGCCGCTCGTCATCAAAATGCTTTTGGGAGAGAAGCACCTTGTTTGAGCACCGTGAGGCGATGGTTTGCTGAATTTGAGAGAGGTCGAGTTTCTTTACATGACGAATTTCGTGAAGGGCGACATTTAACTGCCGTCAACGAAAATAATGTGGCTACTGTTAAGCGGTTAATTGAAGAAAACCCCCGGATTATCTATAAGACAATTCGAGGACTATTGGGGATTGGTATGAGCCAAGTTAACAAAATTTTACACGAAGAATTGAAAGTTCGGAAACTTTGTTGTCGTTGGATCCCTCTTGAACTGACAGCGGAGCAGAAGCGGGCTCGCGTGGAATGGTGCTCACAGATGCTACTGAAGTACGACCATGGACATTCTAATGCTGTTTATGACATTGTCATAGGAGACGAAACTTGGATTTATTGTTTTGTGAATGGGAGTTTGAACATGAGAACAGGCTAACAAAAGTGAGACAGGCGAGAAACGTTGTTAAAAAAATGACCACGTTTTTTTTCTCAGCTACGGGTCTCATCTGTACAATTCCACTTGAAGATCAAAAGAGTGTTAATACCGAGAGGTATTCTACCATTTGTTTACCCAGGGTGTTAGAAAAAGTTCGCGAAAGACGACCCAAAAGCCACATTCTCCAACACCTTGATAACGCTTCTTCACACACGGCCAACAAAACAGTCATTTTTAGCTTCCGAAAAAGTACTTCTTGTCACTCATTCTGCGCATTGCTCCGACGTAGCACCCTGTGATTTCTGTATTTTCCCCAAAATCAAAGATTTGATGAGAGGTTTTACTTTTACCAACTCCGAAGAGGCAGTGATAGCGTTCAATCAGCACGTAGAAAACATGCCTTCAGATCTGTGGTCCTCCTGTTTTAAAAGATGGTTCGATCGCATGAAAAATGTTGAAAATGTAAAGAAGATTATTTTGAAAAGCAATAAACATAATATTTTGGATATGTTGTTTTTTTAAGTTACGCAAAACTTATAGTGTGACCTACGTATTCATATTTTCTTTATATACCTACTTGGATTATGTATTTCCGCAAAGTTACGCCAGAACCTATAAAGGAGTTTAAAGGAAGTCATTTTCACATCTTTCAAGCTCGCGAGGAAGTGGCATCATCTTAAAGGTCTAAGGTTGGCCACATTTGGACATTCGTTCGACTTTTGCAAACTTTCATAAGGGATCCGAACCAAAAGGGAAAATTCAAAAAGTCTCTTTTCATTTGTTCCGCTTGTCCCAGGACAAGAACAAAGTGTATTTATTCTCTCAAGTATTGACCCAAATTTGCCAAGGAATGCCGAGATTTCAGGTCATATGCATTTTTTATGAATGATGTTCATTGCTATTCTTTGTACCCGAGTAAAACGTCCTACACGTCAATAAAAATATATACTTGTTTACATACCCTGCCATGCTAATCTCCGTGTTGGTCTCGGAATTATTTCAAGAATAAATAGCCGATCTGCCGTTCTACCAGGCCGTTCGTAAAAGGAAAATGAGGCCTTAACGCGTGGTAGTGATGCGTGATTACTAAATGGTAGAGTTCTTCTCTCGTCCGAGTTCAGTACCACTGCTTTAATATACTCTATACTTTCCATCGTCGGCACTTGGTGAAATTCCATTGTTATTAGACACTTTTACTTTTCCACTTGTACATAAATTTCACTTTTACACAATTATTTATTATATTACTCGACTGATTTCACTTTTTAAAGCATCTTCAGGATGTAATATACTTAACTGATTAATATTGACTCAATATAATATAACTGATTAATATTGACTCAACATTAATCAGTTAAGTATATTACATCCTGAAGATGCTTTAAAAAGTGAAACCGGTCGAGTAATATAATAAATAATTGTGTAAAAGTGAAATTTATGTACAAGTGGAAAAGTAAAAGTAATAACCACTGCTTTACCTATTCCTACCGCATGACACATAGTATCAGTAGTTGTCACTGTCGTGTTCCGGTTTGGAGAATAAGGTAGTCGATAAACTTATGAATGCGATATTACTATCGCGACACACGGATAGTAACGTACTAATTTACATCTTCGGTGTATAGAGACGATGGATGTCTCTTTCCATCAGATTAGGAGAGTTTCAGATTTGCTATCTTATAGTTATGATATACATAAAACAGCCCGATGAGAAATATATTTCAATTTTCAACAACATATTTACACGAGGAACGTTATTCTTTTATTTAAAAAATATTGAAATGTATATTGAATTAATTTTAAAAAGTATCAACTTACGGGGTAGGCAGAGAGAACCGAGTGATATATGTCACGATCCTTCAGATTTGTCTCGCTTTCTCAATATTCATTACTCTCTTCAACGGAGAGTTCTACGCGGGAGTTTTAAACCAACCCGCTTAAGATAAACAGCGTGTGATATGTCGCACGCGATAGAAGAGATATTTGATCAATAAAAAGAACTCACATCTCGTTTATTCGACGCGACGTAACGAGGAAACGTTTATCGTTGTTTATTATCATGCTATTTACCCAAAGCGGGCTACAATGTCTAGCATCATTCATTTATATGGAGGCCCTATGACTAGCGTTTTGTTTGTTTCTTATTATAAGTTCTTGTAACAAAATAACGACAATATATACTTATAATACACACGATATATACATTATATTTAGAATTCTCCGTATTGGTCCGGATTTCTTTTGAAGAATAGACCGTTTGCTGTTCTACTAAGCAGTTCGTAAGAGGCAAACGATTGACTTTGCGAGTCCGTACCATTGTTGCTACCTCCTAGGGAGGTAGAGTTTGGAGAGAGACGGATGGGACATATGGGATACTGAACATACTCAACTTACGCATATGGCATTAAGACCCCGTCACAAACATAACAACGCACCGTTAACATCTTTGTCTTTTCCCATCAGGAAAAACATCTGCTATCTTATAATATGAAAAAGGTTGTGTAGTTAATCAACATATCTTCATGGAGTGTTATTGTTCACGAAGCGATCGATTTGGATAAAGATGTGCGAACCTCATTTCGGTAAGTAGTCCCTTGTTGGGCGCCATCCGAAGAAATAGTATAATCTCATTTATATTCCATTTTGTACGTGCAGCCCTAGACTAATCTAACCCTCTGGAGTTTTATTGTCGTAAAGGGAAAGAACAAGTCTATATTTAGATAGCAAACAAGTAGATCTAAATATTATTCGATATTAAACAAGCAAATGTTTAATTGACAGAAACAATCATCACAAATGGACACTACAGATGTTAATGGTGCTTTGCTATCCGTGTAACGGGATCTATAAACTGAAACAAGACAGTGACAAGCATTGTCTGATACTCTATAAACTGAAACAAGACAGTGACAAGCATTGCCGCTATTGCAAAAGGAATAAGTAAGACAGTGGTGCCAAACCCAGGGAAAACTATGCGGAACTCTCTGGTAGTTACGATAATATGTACTTGTCTCAAGTTTGGCCAATCGTTCGCCTTTACGGTCCACCCTGGGGAAATATACATGGTCTCATCTACAAAGTGGGCACGGGAGAGTTCAATTCTAATTCCTTTTGTCTCTGCAGTCGTTAGACGAAAACCGTCTTTTATTTTATACTCTTCAATACTTTTTTAAATAATTTATCAGTTCAAATAAGCGGAAAGTATATATGAAATACTAGGTGTGCCCGCAACTTCGTTCGCATGGAAAAGTTTCTAAAATAAAATACGCATAGTTCCAGTCCCCGTGGGATTACAGGAATAACAACTATCCTATGTCCTTTCTCGGGTCTCAAACTATTTTTGTACCAAATTTTATCCAAATCGGTTTAGTGGTTTAGGCGTGAAGACACAGACAGACAGACAGAGTTACTTTCACTTTTATAATATTAGTATGGATTAAACAAATACAGATATTTTTTTTTTATATTATAAGATAGCAAACAAGCATATGGGTCTCCTGATGGAAAGAGTCAACCATCGCCTATAGACACCAAAGATATTAATGGTGCGTTGCTATCTTGTGGCGAGGTCTAATGCCACATGCATAAGTTTACCGGCTACCTTACCCTCCAAACTGGAACACGACAGCGACATGCGCTGACGCTATTGCGGCAGGAATAGGTAAGGCGGTGGTACCAGACCCGGGCGAGACAATGCAGAACTCTACCACCTAGTAGCCACGATGGTAGTGACTCGATAGCCAATCGGTCGCCTTTTACGACCTGCCTGGCAGAACGGCAGTTGGCCTATTCTACAAAGGAGGCCGGGACCAACACGGCGTGAAAAGTGTGAAAAGTTGTAGCTAATGTACTTGTCTATAGGATTGCGATCTAAGCTTTGCACCGTAATAAACTGGTCAGGTGTCGTCGGAGGAGGTTATCAAGAATCTCCGAAACCGGTGTTTGAAGTATAAACCTATAAACGTGGAAGAATCATGGCAATTCTGTTTGAGCCGTGTACTACGACACTTGGATCTTGGTTTTCGAGCTCAAGTAGTAAGTAAAAATACTTACACTTATTTAACAAGTTGTTATATGTAGGGTTACCAGCCTAGTCACGGAAAATAGGTTATACGTTTTTTCTTTTTTTTCTTTATTTATGTTATGTCACAGGGTGGTCAAACAAGTAGATAGCTCTCCTTACGGAAATTGATAACTACCGAAAATAGATATTACAGTTGTTAAAAGTTCCTTACCATCGGTGTGGTAAAAATATGTACCTAATGCCGCATGCATATGAATACCGGCTGCCTTACCCTCCAAAAATAAAATAAATAAAAGATGTATTTGATGAATGCTATTTTATAAACAAATAAATACGCGACTTACTAACGATATTAGACCCATGACTTGGCAGGTGGCCAACTTATTGACATATTGGACACAAGTCCAGTCTCGGATAAATTATGTTTCCAAAAAAAAACTAAAATAAGAAATGACCTTACACTTGATCGAGTTCTCTCCACCAGATCAAGAGATCTTCACAGAAGTAGACACCGCTAGTAGAACAATGAGGCAATTTTTTACCCCCCTCTTTATAAATAAATATATAGTGCTACTCATCGATAAGCGGATGCTTTGAAGAAAGTTAAAGCAATTTGGTTAACTCTTTATATGACAGTAACATTTCGAAAAGCAAGAAATAAATTTGGGAACATTGTCTGAAAAATTGGTACAATGAACAATCTGAAAAATCGAAAGAAGTATATAATCACAAACAAAATTCTAATCAACGAATACAATTATTTGTTAACGATTTCATTTGCAAAGTGATACTAGTTTAAATTACACATTATTGAATTTTAATAATGTGTAATTTTGTCATTTAATTAATATGAATTATATATTTTATATAATATTTGCGCCTACATTTTTTAAGAGTTATTTAATTTTTTTTCAAAAATATTCTTTAGACAGCAAAATTAACTCTATTGCTTTGACTTTTCTGTATTTTATAAATAATATATTTTAAGAACATTGCATATAGATGTTATATTTTGCTTATAAATGACTCTGACAAGTGTTCCTTTGTTTATCTACTTCGAATAAATGTAATTTGATTGAAATTTATTATTTGGATAACGCGTGTTCGGTCAGATAGTTAACAAAAGTGCCAAGTGCGAGTCGGACTCGCATTTGTGGGGTTCAGTGTCACCGAGCGATATCCACTGAGGTGATTTGTATGGGTATCATGTTTAGGATCTAACTTTTAATGAGGTATTTAATTGTGATAGCGGCTACAGGTTGTCTATCTGTTTCTGATTAAGAGATAGAGCCCTGTGAAAGACAGACAGCGCAAGCCTATTAATAGGGTTTTAGGGTTTAAGCCGTTTGTCATTCTCTGAATACGGAACCCTGAAATGAACCCAATTATATCGCCGGCTAGGCTTTAAAATTAAGAAGGAATTTTAAATCCTAGCCGGCGATATAATTAGGCTTTAAAATTCCTTCTACCTGTCACAACACAGATAACGTCAGATCTAATTTCTGAGACCATTCTGACAGTGCCCACCTAACACGGCTGTAAAACAGGCTAAGATACAGTTAGGAGTTTCACTACTAACTTTGGTAATCAAACAGTTGTAACGATATTCAAATGTCATTGACCTATTGTTTTCGACTACAAACTATAAAACAACACCTCTCGTAGTAAAATAAATAATAATTATTTTACTATGATGATTTAATTTATTATACATTAAACAAATATATTGTATCAAAATACATATAATACATGTGCAAATTATAATTGGCTAATTGTGGTGATAACCTGTGATAATGAACGCCCAGTTACGTGAGTTTTTGTAAGAGGTCAACATTATTAAATGATAATATACTCACCGGTATACAGACATCCTAGACGAACTTCGATATATTGAGAACATTAAAATTATAGGTTGTATTTAGGGGTAATAGAGAAATGAACTGCGCGGGGATGCGACCGGCGCGGAGTCTCGCGACGCACTGCCCGCCCGGGGTGCGAGCTCGGGGGTGCGTGCAAACGCTTTGATTTCGGGGTAACTGCGATCCTTATTTACGGAGGTAATGAGACATTCCACTAATCCAGATCCGCAGGCTTCGCTAATGTTCAGATACTGAAAGGATTGGTTTGGATAAGATGACTAGTCAACATTTTAAATGTACAAATTTCTTATCAAATGAGACCTTTCAATATATAAATATTTACTGCTATAGAGTATAGGTACATAAACAAGTAGACTGGTAAAATATTGTACCTACATAATGAAGGATATGACAGTTTATTTATTTATTTATCTTTATTGAACCACATACAAAACACAAATGGCGAGCTTAATTCATAAAGCATTCTCTGCCAGCTAACCATTAGGGCTAACCAGAAAATCATACAGACTGGTTTAATTTTCGCGACATTTTTAGATCTATATTACATATATACATACATTCATACATAAATATCTATAACAAGTAAATACATACAAGTATCATCGGTAAATAATATGAAAAAAAAACAAATAATAATGAATATATTACATCAACTTAAAAAAACAATAAAAATATAAAAAAGTGAATATTGTTAAAACACATACTTAGTAAATACAACGAAATTAGTGTTTATGTTTATATATTTTGAGTTTATATTACATATTTCGCGATTTCACAAGGAAATCAAACCTGTACAGTAGTTCGCGTTGATCTAGAATCATCAATTTAATAAGAAGTAATATTTTTCTGCACATAAATAATACGAAGGAGAAAATCCGAAACTGTAAATATGTAGTTTAATGAGAAAGTAACTCTGAAGAGGAACTATTACAAACTTGCTGTTTACGGTAAGTGCAGAACTATGCTTAGGGATCGAACGGCAAAAATAAACTTTGTCCCTTAACAATTTACTAACAATTTGTTAACTCTAACGGAACCCTGAGTGCGCGAGTCCAACCCGCAGTTGTCTGCTTTTAACGGTTCCGTACCCAAAGGGCACTCTTGAAATTTTCACAGATGTATGATGATATGATGTATTTCTGTTGCCGCATTTAAACGACAAATATTTACTAAAAACAGAATAAAATAAATATTTAAATGGGTCTCCCATATAAACGTGATTTTGTGCCGTTTTTAAGCAAATGGTACGGAATCCTTCATGTGTGAGCTTGCCTCGCCCTTGGCCGGTTTTTTATAGATTATGGTACAGAAACCTTCGTGCGCGAGTCTGACTCGAATTGCCCGGATTTTTTAAATGTTAATTATTTGTTTTTGATAAGATACTACTTAGATTATTCTATTGTGTAATTTCCCGCTGGGTCTCCCATCGACAAACACTATTTTTAGGGACCGCCCTGGAAATGAATTGTTAGCCTGAAAGTGAACGCAGGGTATCCTAGAAGGATATTAATATTAATTTGGATACTGTCACAAAAATCGGGACATTCAAAATCAAAATATTTTATTATTACCTTACCTTTACATGCACTCCTGATGGGTCGACAATTACTACTATCGGATCGAACGCGACCTCATGCTGAAAAGATTCGGCAGAAAAAATCAGTGGGCTTGTCTTATTTGCAATCAAAATTTTTATTCAATTACATACCTATAAGAGATTGATATGAGGATCAATTTTATTAATACTGGCAAATCTCTTGTAAAAACGTAAATATGGGCCCGTAAATGAGTTAGGTAATAATTATTCTGTGGAGACGAAGTGTATGCGCAACATTTTTTGTTTCTTTGTTCGATTGTTTTTGTTTTTAGTAAATGTACATCACCGTTTTTCTTAAATGGCCCAATAATTTTATGAACATACATTAGATTTTTAAATATTTTATTATATTATTTACTGTGATATCACAGGAAGAATACTGATATTTTTTTTTCTCCTAGGAAAACTTTGAGACAAGAAACCCTTAGCTCCGCCATTCCCATCCGTCTGTCTGTCCGAAGCTTAGCTCAGTGATATGAGTCTCTGAGCTAATCTTCTGCTAGAAATCTGTAATTTTTCATCAATATACATATAGCATCAATATACAGTACTAAAAATCTCTAATTTAGCATCAATATAAGATTTAGTCGCGCCGATAAAGTGGTAAAATAAAATAATAATAATAATAATAAATATTCACAGGACAAATTACACTTACTGATCTAACCCTAAAGTAAGCAAATTATATGCTTGTGTTATGGGTGTCAGTCAACGATACTAATACATATAAATACATATATAAATACTAGAATATAATTAATAAACACCCAAACCCGAAAATACAAACATTTATGCTCATTACACAAATGCTTGTCTCCGTCGGGGATCGTACCCGAGCCCAGTCGATTGCGTAGTCAGGATCGCTAACCACTCGACCAACGGGGCGGTCAATACCGAAAAAAAACTTTTTAAGTTAAGTACCTCTTCTACAGGTAAAGTGGGGATAGCTTTTTCGCGTATCCCGTGGAGTGGGATGTCGTTGAATAGGTTTTTAAGAAATTCTGACAAATTTTGCGATGGGGTCGGTTTGTGAAAGATTAAGCTTTAAAATGCGTTTTAGTTGGAGTTATATTGTGTCCCCTTCCCTACTAGATAATTGTATTTGTATGCGCAAAAAATACGGTAGTCTTCTATATTAGTAAAAAGGAACGATTTGATTGTTTGTAACGATTTAACTCAAAAACGACTTGACTGATTTTCAAAGTCCTTTCACTTTTAGAAGCTACACCTATCCCGGAGTGACACAGGCTACTATATTACTCCACTGAGAAAACGTAAGTAATGTTTTTTGATCACGCGGACGAAGTCGCGAGTGACTGCTAGTCCATACTTCCATAATTAATATTATAAATGCGAATGCGTCTGTTTGTCTGTCTGTCTGTTACGCTTTCACGGCTAAACCGCTGGACCGATTTTCATGAAATTTGGCATGGATATAGTTGAAGATCCGGGGTCAAACATAGGCTAATTTTTTTTTCAAAAATCGGTCCCTGAAGGGCTGAAACAGGGGATGACATTTTTATTAAAAGCTATTTGGACAACTTACTAATATACTCGCGGGCGAAGCTGCGCGGGTCAGCTAGTAGTATATATAGCGAAGTTACAAATAACATTATCACAGAAGATAGCAACGCACCATTAACATCTTTGGTGTCTATAGGCGATGGTTGACTCTTTCCATCAGGAGAGCCATCTGCTTGTTTACTACCTTATGTAAAAAAAGATAAGCAGGCCTTACAAGTTTACGAGTGATAGTCGATAAACTTACAAAAATTATGTGGAGAAGTGAAAGCGGATATATCCACTCCTATCAGTTGTTGGCGATGAAAACACTAATTGTTAATCTTACTAACTTATCAATGTGTGGTCCACATTGTCATTTTGCACCTAATAATAAGAGTAATTTTAAAAATGAAATCATCTTCAGTTATCTGTCAAATATTACCCCTATCTGTAAAACTACAGAACCGATTTTGGAATATTCCTAATTTAAATCAAAAACCTCGATCTAGGTTTTAGACTTTAGTTCCTGAGAAATTCGTGGAGAAACAAACATACATTTACGAATTTTAGTGCACGTTCTTGGACGCCCCAAAAGGTCATCATATTCAATTATTATCAAATTCCAACAATCTATATTAATATTATAAATACGAAAGTTTGGATGATTGGATGGATGGATGGATGTTTGTTACTCAGTCAAGCAAAACCTACTGAACAGATTTGAATGAAATTTACCATACAGAAAGATGATGATGACCTGGAATAGCTTATAGCACATAGGCTACTTTTTATCCCGAAAAAATTAGGTGATCCCGCGGAATTCAATTCAATAATGCAGCGGGCTGCACGCGGCAGCTATTATTTACATAATACAGGTCACCCTCGTCGCGTCGCGTCGGTTGAAATCACAATATAATGAGATATCTTTCCTTATATATACAAAAACTATATAGGTATGTTACCTTCACGTGGACATGAATTCTTCCGTCCTGGTTGCTCTGCGTCGCTATCTTCGATTGCTTCAGACTCATCCATTGGTTGGTAATCTATGACATATCCCAGGTCCCTGTAGAAAAAGAAAGAAATTATGAAGGACTAGCTGTGCCCGCGACTTCGTCCGCGTGGCAAAATTTCTAAACTAAAAGTCACGGGGTTTTACCCGCATAGTTTCCGTGGGTTTTCCGGGATAAAAACTATCCTATATCCTTTCTCGAGTCTCATACTGTCTTTGTACTAAATTTCATCCGAACCGATTTAGTGGTTTATGCTTGAAGAAGAGACAGACAGTTACTTTTGCATTTATAATATTAGTATGGATAAATTTTTAAATGATTATAAAGAGATGACATTATCGTAACAATTAAAGAAAAAAACACAAAATAATAGATTTTCAGGCATGCTAGAAAGAAATGGCATGAATTTAAGAAAGAGTCAGCACCCACCATTAAAATAGTTCTGTTAATCAAGCCGTATAGTAACGTGCCATACTGGTCTATTATTCGTCTTATTCGAATATTCGTCTTCGTATTGTACTTACTTTAATTTTAGTTTAAAATGTTGTCCGAAACAACTAATTTTCCGACTCATCGTCAAAGTGAACTTCGTGAGAGAAACTGCGCCTGAGAACACTTCATATTCAGTGTCGTCAGAATTGAAATACGCCACCGCGAGAAATAATGAAAAAATATATTATTTATGTAAGGACGATGGTTTATTATTTTGTTTTGCCGATCTTGAATGAACTTAAGTCTGATTTTGAATCTTATTTTAGTTGTAAGACAAACTGTGACACTTAAATAATAAAAAAGGTAAATTAAAAATAAGCACAATTTATCTCTGCGCGTCCCTTGTGGAAAAATTTCTCGGATAAAAGTAGGTAAATAACTTACAAAGTGAAAGTAACAGTTTATGAATGTTTATTTTTATTTAAAAAGTCGAAAAAAGTCTTACAAAGTCGGAAAAACTCGGAGTAATTCCAAAATTTCGGACTCTTCCAGAAGAGTTATTCAGTGTTAATAAATCTTGCAACGTTTATGGGTACTAAAAGAAATATATTAAAAGTTATTAATACTACGAAAGTGTAATAAAGGGGAAAAAAATATAACTAATACTTCCCCGGGTTTCCGTTTCAGAATTTGAAACTTTCTTCTTTGTTTAAAAAAAGGTTACCGTTACTTTCGATCAATATTATAAACTTTGTTTCTTCAATTTTTGATAATTATTATTAAAATCTATTATATCACAACGTTATTTGCCAATTTTTATTTTATTGTACTTTTATTACATAAATATATTTATAAATTAAGTAAAAATTAAAACAGCTGATCTAATTAGCTTTTGACAGGTTGAGTCGGTGTTGCCAGAGAAAAAGTCAATCTTTCGTCCTTAAAGCCTCCTCTACACTACTCGCGAAGTTCCTCGGCGAAGTACTCGGCCGAAGTTGACTGAAGTCCGCGGTGCTACACTACACACTCGTTCAACTTCGCGAGGAGCGCATTCGTGTAGCGTTATCGGTACCCTGCGGACGTTTATTATAATGGACGCTCAAGTAGCAGCTGCCGTAGCAATGTGCTCTCTAGCGTATTATAACTACGTGCATACTTATCTCACGAAGAAGACTAAAAAGAAAAGAAGAAAAAGAAGATGGTGGATGATCGCAATGCATCGGAACAGAACTAGGTAGGTAATATTTATTTAAATAATTAGGATTTCTAATAAGTTAAAGTACATTACATGGCAAGTTAATTAACTGTATTTTTTTTTACAGACGTACTATGGAACAACAATTTCTTGAACTCATACAAGAACCATCAGGAGAATTTGAAAATTTCCACCGAATGTCATTGGACGATTTTAATTTATTACTTTCTAAAGTCGAACCCTTAATCGCTAAACGAGACACTCATTTAAGAGAAGCTATACCTGCTAAGATTCGATTATCAATCACCTTGAGGTTTTTGGCAAGTGGTGACAGCTATAGATCTATCCACTATTTATTTAAAATTTCAAGCCAGTTGATTTCAAAAATTGTAGTCGAAGTCTGTGAAGCTTTGAACGAGGAACTCAAGGATGAAATAAAGGTAAAATTTTAATATTTATGACATATATTTATTAAAAGTTTAGGTATGTACAATTACAAAAATATCAGTGAGAATAAGAATAAGAATAATTTCATACATTACGAGTCATTATATGCCTGATATATTAAATCACTCTGATGTGTATTATCTTCTGGACAATCAGATTGATTTTGGGTCTCTGGTATATGCAAAATATATTGAACATCGTTAGATTGATCTGATTGAGGCTGCTTATAGCGTTGATAAACTGATTGACTTTGGTTGTCTGGTGCAATAATTTCATCACTTATAACACGTATCTTTGAAGAGCGTTGATGAGCAGTGATTTCGCTTGGTTGTTGGAAGTATGTCGGTTGACATTCACTGGACTCATTAGATAATGTTATATATGTATCAGGTGGCTCTGAAAACGATGAGTGTGGTCTAGGAGATAATGTTGTAACATTATAATGAACTGCATTATTCGCAGATAAAGGACGCTTTCTAGAAGATAGTGATGTAGTTAACGGACTATAATATGGCGTAGACTTAGGTGTAGAAGTACGAAACGATTCACCTGATGGAGATCTTTCAAAACGTGATTTCCGAAATAGAGCATGTATATCGAACATTATATCGTCCCTTTCATGTTCAGGTAACCTCTTCAGTTTTTTGGCAATTAGTTTGCCGAATACGTCGCACTCGTCCTCAACTGCGCTGCTATCCTTTGAAGGATTATTTATCACTTTATTTAAGTTATTGAAGGCTTCTGTCATCTGCCTACTGGCAACTTGCAATTCCGGTGGGTTGTCACGCCGTCGGATGGTGTGTCTATTTTTTGGGGGCTCTGGTTCTTTTGGAGTTGGAGAAGCAATTGGTACATCCTCTGAAGCGTTGGTTGATTCTTCCTGAATCGAATCAGTTCCATGATCCTGAAATAAAAATAGCAAAGGTTTAAATGTATATATCACGACCTATTTAATAATAAATCTTTATTTAATCCAATCCAAATTTGTGAGTGTATATGGGTTCTGTATACTATATGCATTTGAGTGCGCGTATATACAGGAGTACTGTATGTGTATGTAGGAGTGTGAGTGTATGTCTCTGTATTTTATGAAAAATACATGAGTGCTACAATTAATCGGCTTTTTAATTATTTATATACAATTTGAGTGTCAGCTTTTAATGAAATTGACCGTGTCTTTTTACATATTATTTGATGATAATATTTTTTATATAATATACTTTTTATTTACAGATGCCGTGCAATGAGCAGCAGTGGTTGGAAGTTGAAAATGGATTCAAGGAGAATTTTCCACATGCCCTTGGCGCAATGGATGGAAAGCATATTGTTATACAATGTCCGGTTAACTCTGGTTCTGAGTACTTTAATTATAAAAAGACGTTTAGTTTAGTACTTTTAGCTTTAGTCGACAGTAACTATAACATTATGTATGCTGACATTGGTAGTCAAGGTAGGATCAGTGATGGAGGTGTACTTAAAAATTCTTCGTTATGGCAAAAAATTGCATCTAACGGGCTTAATCTTCCTAAGCCAAGTCCATTATCCGGAACGGATCATGTCGAAATTCCCTACGTTTTTTTGATAGATGGAGCATTTGCTTTACATAATAATATAATGAAACCATATCCTGGCAACCATGATATCAATTCACCGAAAAGGATTTTCAATATGCGCTTGTCAAAATCTCGAGTAGTAGTTGAGAATGTGTTTGGTATTTTAGCATCCAGGTTTAGAATATTCAGAAAGCCAATTGATTTGGATATTCATAATATCCCAATTATTACAATGACATGTCTCTTATTGCATAACTTTCTCAGAAAAAGTAATAAATCATCCCTTATATATATGCCTCCTGGTACTGTAGATATGTATGATGATAATGGAGTTTTAATTCAACCCGGGTCTTGGCGGGCAGACTTTGATAATAACTGTGCTTTGAGAGATATTACACAAGTACCACGCAGATCACCATTATCTGCCGTTCAGATAAGGGATTACTTTACAAATTATTTTCAATGTTTATAAATAAACACAACGAATGTAGGGTCATTTCGCCTGTTCGTTACCACATTAACTACATACTTTTTATATTAAAACTAATGCAGAGACATTATTATGTTCTCCTTAAAGCAAGCAACTGCACTAAATGGACGCAAACTGGCGAATCGACCTTACTGTAATCTGTACTTTAGTAATAATAAAACAAGTTATTGATAATAAAAAACTTACCGTGGTTATTGTTTGTTTACATTTATACACGGACCCCAAAAAGCTGTTCATGAAATCAAAGGCGAACCAAACTGGACGATAAACATCATCTGCGCCGGCACCACTTTTTAAGGAAGCTTCCATTTTTCTGTAGTAGCCCCTGTATGTCGCAAAAAGTGAATCCTTTTTTTTCTTCAATTCTTCAACTGGTATTTCCAAAACGTCCCGAATACGCACCCAAGCATCATTTACTTTTTTCTTGTCCTTATGACCTTTCCCACTGGGGTCCCAAATAAAAGGCTCTGCTTGAAGTGTTTCAAGGAACAACATAGTTTGCTCCTGTGACCACTGTATGCCGCTCATAATAGAGTCTCACACGCACATCAACGAAAAAATCTATTAAACACACGTGTGTTCACAACGGCGTCTTGACGCGTACTGAAGTCGGCCGAGTAGTGTATAGAGGTACTAAGAGCATGTGTCAGAGGCCTAGTAGCATATCAAAGCAGTCAAGAATAACGACGTTAATAAGTCGGCGATTGCTAAACATCTACAGCTGTAGTCGGGCCGTAATCACTGGATGGAATTTCATAGGCCACGCGTATTTTCGACAGAACGCCATATTACATTCCACGGCTAGTGAAAGAAGCCATTGAAATCAAAAAACATCCAAATTTCAACCGGGAAGACGCACGTAGTACGTCCTTGATAAGTTTTCTTGGCACGTATTGATTTTTGAAAAGCTGTATATTTTGGAAACGATGATCGATTTGATCTTTCAAATGGCATTCAACTTAATTTAAATATTGCTTTAGCTAAAAAATCGGTAGGTTCAAAAATTTCGAAGCAATGTCAAAAAAACATTTTCGTCTATGATAGATCCCAAACAAATTTACCGATTTTTATCCAATTAACGGTACTTGGCGCAGTTTTTAAAGGAGAAACGATGATAAGATTTTGAAGTCAATCGGTATATTAGCCTGAAAGTTATTTCCAAAATATTAAGTAACTTTGCTAAAGAAAACGTAATTTTAATATTTGAAAAGTTGTAACCTTTGAAAATAAGGTTCGGTTTTGATTTTTAAAAGGGCATTCGACGTAATTTTTATAGTATTAAAATATCGTAGAATACCAAAAAATAATTGGTTGAAATATTTCGAAGTTATGTCGAAAAAACACTTTTTTCAAAATTTTCGTCAACGATTACTTCCAAACGAATAAACTGATTTTGAGGCAATTTATGCATTAGATGTATTTTTTTGAGGAATAGTTTTTGTACTCAATCGGTACATTAATCTGGAAGTTATTAAAAAAAAATTGTTTCGTCACAATTTGTTTAGGGTATTTTCAAAATTTCTCAAAATCTCTTAGGCCCATTTGGTACAAAATTTCAGGAAGTATAAGTTGAGCGGAATCCAATCGAATGCCACCAACCGCGTTTCAATCGGTCCAGGCGTTCAAAACTTATGAGTTGTTGACACACACACACACTCACACACACACATACATACAGACATACTGACGTCATCGCGAAAATAGTCGAAAATGGTTCCTAAGCCCACAAAACGCGGACATATGATGAAAACTCCATTTTTGAAAATCGGAGCAAAATCAGTAACCTTCCTATCTACATACGTAGTGGGAAGTTAAAAAGTACAAGTGTTTTAATAGATTAATATTGTATTAAACTGGAGTGAATGAAAATGAATTAAACAAAATAAAACTACCACGCCAAAGCTTAAACCTAAAAGTGCGATATTTTTTTAGTAAAATGTACCACTAAAGGGCACAGATCGTCGCCTAGTGTAGCTTTGTAGCATTTTTACTCGTTATTTGACCCTCCCGTTGGTCGAGTGGTTAGCGACCCTGACTACGCAATCAACGGGGCTCGGGTTCGATCCCCGACGGGGACAAGCATTTGTGTGATGAGCGTAAATGTTTGTATTTCTGGGTTTAGGTGTTTATTATATATATTCTGGTATTTATATATTATGTATTTCTATGTATTAGTATCGTTGACTAACACCCATAACACAAGCAAATATTTGCTTACTTTGGGGTTAGATCAGTAAGTGTAGTTTGTCCCGTGAATATTTATTTATTATTATTATTTATTTATTTTTATAATAGATGGCGTTAGCAGTAATAAAATTCTAATACAAAATGTATTTTCTATTTTTTTAATGTTTATGAAATAGCATTTTAATGGTAGATAATATATCTAGACATGAATTTAAACCACCACGTCAAAGCCCAAACCTTAAAGTGGGATACTTTTTCAGGAAAATGTACCACAAAAGTGCATAGAAAGTCGCCTAGTGTAGGGCTCGCTTCGCTCGCCATAATTATACTGGCTGTTGCCCAAGACTTCGTCCGCGTGGACTTCGTTTACTCCGCACAGCACCTCCCCCGTAGGTGACAGCTTGATAATATGTAGCCTATATGTTGACCCGACCTGTTAGTAATAGTCATGCAAAATTTGAAATAAATCCATGTAGTACTTTTTGAGTTTATCCCGGACATAGGAGTAGTGTAGAGGAGGCTTTAAGGACGAAAGATTGACTTTTTCTCTGGCAACACTGACTCAACCTGTCAAAAGCTAATTAGATCAGCTGTTTTAATTTTTACTTAATTTATAAATATATTTATGTAATAAAAGTACAATAAAATAAAAATTGGCAAATAACGTTGTGATATAATAGATTTTAATAATAATTATCAAAAATTGAAGAAACAAAGTTTATAATATTGATCGACAGTAACGGTAACCTTTTTTTAAACAAAGAAGAAAGTTTCAAATTCTTAAACGGAAAACCGGGGAAGTATTAGTTATATTTTTTCCCCTTTATTACACTTTCGTAGTATTAATAACTTTTAATATATTTCTTTTAGTACCCATAAACGTTGCAAGATTTATTAACACTGAATAACTCTTCTGGAAGAGTCCGAAATTTTGGAATTACTCCGAGTTTTTCCGACTTTGTAAGACTTTTTTCGACTTTTTAAATAAAAATAAACATTCATAAACTGTTACTTTCACTTTGTAAGTTATTTACCTACTTTTATCCGAGAAATTTTTCCACAAGGGGTGTACCTATAAACTTAATAATCTTAACATATACTAATGTAACCTTTAATAGGTATAAATGAACCGTTGAAAATAAACTAAAAACAAATCTATCTCAGTGGTTCCTAAAGTTGACTGGGCTTCCATCCATCTAACAACAATGTACAATCTTCGGACCCACCTTTTGGCTGCCTAAGAGAAAAGAGGGTATTATTGTGTATAGTATCTTGGTTAAATGGATTGTGTTACAGCAGGAATATGACATCATGATTGATCAATGATTGACATTGCCTGGTATCGTGTGTGGTGTTAGATGCATGAAGAAGGCTCAATAAGAAGCCGAAACATCGCGGTCGCAGAAATAATCATATACCAATTAATGTTGTTTAAAAATTGTCCACAATTCTTCTTTATCACGATCGATATTGGTATCTAATGCTAAGATTCTCCAACATTCGGCGCGTGTTACTACTTAATGCTGTCTTATGTGTTCTAATTTAAAAAAATGATTTAAGCGTCATCAGGACTTTTGAAATACGAAACAAGACTTAAATTCCTACACCTGTAAGTTTTTTTTTTAATTTCTTTTCATAGGAAGAATGTGTTTGTTCCCTATTTTACTTCATTATACTTTAAATTACTATTAATTCAATAACTTTGTAATTTATTAGGGCTCCGAAGTAAACTAGGAACCCTTATAGTTTCGCTATGTCCGTCCGTCCGTCCGTCCTATTGCGCGTGGCCCGACACGCACCTTTTTCGTTCTTCTAAGAACTAAGAGCGTCAGTCAAACTAAACCGAAGTATGAACAAGGGATTTCATGATATATAGCCAAATAGTTTTACAATTAACTACTGGGACAGTCATAACACATATAAAAGAAACCTTTAATGGTTAAATAGTATGGCATTGCGGATTTAACCTACTGGCCTGAAAAAAGCATCGTTGTTTGACATTCCGTAGATAAAATTGTTTGCTAACAAAGTCTAATAATCTGAATACAAAATTTATTACATTTTTTGTTACATTATAGACACTTGCGAGTTTTTACGTAGAGTGTGGACACTGCATATGAAACCTGTATTAGATAAAATGTAAGTAAGTGTATAAAGTATTATTTTGGTATTTTTAGGGTTCCGAAGTAAACTAGGAACCCTTATAGTTTCGCTATGTCCGTCCGTCCGTCCGCACGATTGTTCAAAGATCCGTATTGCTAGAAAGCTGTAATTTAGCACGAGTATACATATTGTCACATCAACAAAGTGGTAACATAAAATCTTGTAAAATATTTTCAGCGTAGCTCCCCTACATTTAAAGTGGGATGTTCATTTTTATCTCACGTACCCCATAGTGTGGAGTATCGTTGAATAGGTTTTTAAAAAAATATTGTAGGTTTGTAAAAACAAGTTTTCGATTAAAGGGATTCCTTTGTAAAATATATAGCTATAGAAGCTTTTAAGTGCTAATTTTTGTCAAAGTCAAGTGCCCCCCCCCCCCCCTCCCCTGCTAGCTAAAGGGTTAGTTTTGGGGATGGGAAACAATCATAGTAGTAGTAAATATAATGAAGTTAAAAGGAAAACTATCACGGCCTAGAAAGCTTTACAAGTTTTTAAGTAATAGTCGACCGCCTTATAAAATGTACTTAGAAAAGTTATAGGCGGTGAACCTGTGGTGCAGATGTATATTTTGTCATTGACGTTGCCTAGCTTATAATATGTGTATGAAACTATAAAATCTCTTCTTAGTCTGCATTATTGTGATGGGCAAGTTCGGAACACTACGTTGCGTGTGCTCCGACACGCACTTTACCTACCATTTTTTTAAATATTTTGTTCTTGAACATCTCGGGGCACAGCAGTGCCCCCGCCGCGACAAGCCAAGTGAAGCGCAAAGGCACTACCTACCTATCGTTTTTTGAACCCTTGTACATTTGGTTTAGATTATACTTACTAGATAAATAAAATTGATGTCAATAGTGAACTCAAACATAAGTTTCAATTGTGTAGCTCTTATATTTGACATTTTATTGATATCTAAAAAACTTCGATTTCGTCACTAACTCACACACTAATAATCATCAAAATTCTTGGGGTACCTTCTGAAGTTCCAGAAAGCTGAAATTTGGTATGAAAGCTAGTATTAGTACACAAAGAAAAAAAACATATAAATCTTGGAACTTATATACCTTCAACAACTTTTACTAGGGAATACCTAGTAGATATTTTGTGAGAGCCTTCTGCGAATTTTGATGCTAAAGGACTGAAAATTTATATAAACGCCTTATTATAAATAATGAAATACGTATTTCAGGTTTTCCTATGTCTCTTTTAAATTAGAGGATGGAAATTTAGATAGACTTTTTCTTATAAAATATATATCGTGCTCGAGATCTAAAAATTATACTAGTACACTTATTTTTACAAATTAAACAATAGATACGTTAAAAATATTTTCATAAGCGACTCACTAAAAGAAATAAAACCCCACCAAAAATATTCATGTAAAATTTTGCCACGATGAAAACATAATGGTTCGCATTGCCAAAAAGTTATCAGATCTCTTGTTGAACTAAACTTTACATGCTCTAACTTCATAAATTTATACGTTAGTCAAAATATGTGGCTTGGGCGTTTCGCTACTGTCACATGGGCACAAGATGAAAAACTTATATTTTCTATAAAACAGTACCTAGTCTTTCTAGTAAAGAAACGGCCAGGCCACATATTTTGACTAAAGCTCCGGTTACACTTTGAATAGTGCGTATGCAAGTGTTTAATACAGAGTGCTAAGTGTGAGTTTTTCTTTTCGCATTCGATCGTGAGCGCGTTTGGAGTTTGCTAGGAATTTGTATGTGATTTGTACAGCGCCACCTAGTGGTAAACGTGAGAAACCAGTTTACCACTAGGTGGCGCTGTACAAATCACATACAAATCCTAGTAAACTCGAAACGCGCCCACGATCGAATGCGAAAAGAAAAACTCACACTTAGCACTCAGGTACTTAGTATTAAGCAAAAAACACGTGTAGACAGTCGTTGATTCGTGCGAGTGATTAGGAATTTTGTACACTTTTATGATGACGTCTTTTGCTTTTTTCGTGATTTATGTAACAAACTTGTAACAAAACATTCGCGCTTTATACATAGCCATACATCTTATTCATATTCATATAATTTGTGTGTAGGTTGAGCTGCGATTCAGAATCGCAACTACGCAATTTGTGTGTAGGTTGAGTTGCGATTCAGAATCGCAACTACGCAATTTGTGTGTAGGTTGAGCTGCGATTCTGAATCGCAACTACGCAATTTGTGTGTAGGTTGAGCTGCGATTCTGAATCGAAATCACGTAATTTAAGTTTATGTTGAGCTGCGACTCTGATTTGCAATCACGTAATTCACGTATAGGTTGAGTTGAGATGCGATTCTCTGTCACAATCACGTAGCTTATGTGTACACTACTAATGAAGCACAAAGCTAAATGAAGACAGCAGAGTTTTAGCTACCTAAACGTTGCGATTCGATTGAAGTGTTGTTACGTGAATAGGGACTTAGGAGTAGTTGACACTCTAGTCGACAAATTAATAAAAGTAATATAAAAAATTAAATATATATTCTACACTTTTCATAGTCGACACTAGGTGAAACTCCATTTTAATACAATATTTATTAATTATATCACTTGTACTGTTTCACAATAAGGTAATTACAATTATTTTCTAACCGGTTTCGCTTACACAAGCTTCCTTAGGGTATTCTCAGGGAAATACCCTGATGCTTGTGTAAGTAAACCGGTTAGAAAATAATTGTAATCACCTTATTGTGAAACAGTACAAGCATCATCAGGGTATTGACAGGGAAATACCCTGATGCTTGTGCAAGCGAAACCGGTTAGAAAATAATTGTAATCACCTTATGATGAAACAGTACAAGCATCATCAGGGTATTGACAGGGAAATACCCTGATGCTTGTGCAAGCGAAACCGGTTAGAAAATAATTGTAATTACCTTATTGTGAAACAGTACAAGCATCATCAGGGTATTGTCAGGGAAATACCCTGATGCTTGTGTAAGCAAAACCGGTTAGAAAATAATTGTAATTACCTTATTGTGAAACATTACAATCATCATCAGGGTATTGTCAGGGAAATACCCTGACGTTTATGTAAGCAAAACTGGTTAGAAAATAATTGTAATCACCTTATTCTGAAACAGTACAAGCATCATCAGGGTATTGTCAGGGAAATACCCTGATGCTTGTGTAAGCGAAACCGGTTAGAAAATAATTGTAATTACCTTATTGTGAAACAGTACAAGCATCATCAGGGTATTATCAGGGATATACCCTGATGCTTGTGTCAGCGAAACCGGTTAGAAAATAATTGTAATTACCTTATTGTGAAACAGTACAAATGATTTAATTAATAAATATTGTATAAAAAATATACCGAGTTCAAATTTCAACTGTACTCATATCTCAAAACCTACTGAATCAATTTTGATGAAACTTGGACAGTTCCCTGAGTTGGAATTTACCTATACTATTACTTCTATGTTAAGATGTCAAGCGAAATCATTGAATTGTGCTCACTTAGGAGTCTCAGATTTGACATACTTAACGTCTATGTAGAGAAAAATTACAGGAAGTTAAATATCTTCGTCATCCCTGATTTAAGCTAACGCCAATTTTTATTAGATTTAAAAACATTTTGTAACATAGGCGGCATCCATAAAGTAGATGTGTAGTAGGTAGTAGGGGAGGTGAGAAGCCAACCGAGTGAGGCGTTGAATAAATAAACTTTGTGACGTCAAAACCGTTGACGTTAGAATTAATTAATCTTCGATTAATTTCTTTTTCGGCTTTTGTAATTTTCTTAAATGTTTAATTTTAATTAACAAAATAATTATAATAATAAAAATTTCTTAAATGGAAATATGACCATCTGATAAAGATGTAGGGAGGGGAAGCAAAACAATCATGACAAGACTAACCTACTTTCTGATGTTATCACTTTCGGAGGGTTCAACATTCGTAAAAATATTTGGAAAATCTAAAAGTGCACAATTTTTTAATTTATAATATAATAAAACTACACTGAGTTCGACAATAATTTTAATAAGAAACAATCCCATGACACACTGAATCCGTTAAACAAAAGGCACACCATTAATACCTACAGACATCCGGACATTCACTCATAACAAATGTTTTTAAATCAGTTTTTTTTGTATATTATGCAAGAGAAATATTTTTAAAGTGTCAAATGTGTTAATGACACGGTTATTATGTATATATATATATATATATATATATATATATATATATATATATATATATATATATATATATATATATATATATATATATATATATATAGTACTAGTGAAATATGAATACAGTAAAATGCACATACAGAAAAATGCTTGAGCTTGCCATGTTGAGAGTAGAGCACAACATCCGCGTTCCGCTTATGAGGCGTGTAATAGAAATCAGAAATAATTTATTCAATAAAACTTTTTTAAAAACTACTACCGGATCAGAACCGCGGCCACACACTGAGAAGATCCGGCGGAAGAAACTCAGTGGGCTTGTCTTTTTTTTCATATCATTGATTTTTTTTACAATATCACAATATTACAAAAAATATAAATAAGATCGGTATGAGGAGCAATTAATCACAGCAATAAAATCTGTTGCGTATTTTTTAACCAAACAATTCAAAAAGTTGTTTATAATTTAAACGCAGTAAAACTGCAATTGCCAACTTTAACTTCCTATATCTCTAGAAACTTAAGTAAATCTTTACCAAACGGATACTGTACCTACTGTAAAACAAAAAGAATAATTTTCCAAATCCGTCTTTGAGTGATCCCCACGATCACTAAAAAAAAGTTTTTGAAGAATATAGGACCTCCTATTATTTTAACGTTGCTCAAAAATACCTTTAATTTTAAAATATAATTATTAATGGGAATACTAAAATATACTTTACATGCGCCGACTGGGAACGAACCCAAGCAAAATGAGATACATGGCAGTTATACATGTCTAAACCCACCGTCCCGACGGGATTTCCATGTAGTAATAGTAAATAGATCGATAGAGCGGAAAGTGGGGAAAGCGCGGGAAATGCAGATGGCGGGAAGCGGCCGCCATGTTGGGCGTTGTCATAACAACAGGCTAACTTTGTTTTTGTTTTGTATAATGTGGTTTTTGTTAAGTATTAATTCCAATTGAACTGATTAGGGACCTACATATTTTAAATGATTTCGCTTGTTTACATGCATAATATACTTTAACAATCAAATTTTGTAACGTCTTGTGAATACCTACTTCACGATATTAGATCCGTACAAAAATTTAGAGATGCGAAAATTTAATAAGGTACCTACATGGCAGGTGTTTATTTATACAGGTTAAAATGTTAAAGTCTAGAGACTATACATACTGAAGAAGGGTGTTTAATGCTTACTCAATTCTGATACCGAATATGTAAAAGAAAATAAGGAAAATATTAAGTATGTACAAATACTCGCACACAACGCGTATTTCTTTATTATCAGCGGATCGCTTCATTGTTTACAAACTCCGAATTACCAAACTCACGACTAGACTCGTTAATACATCGCGCAGTGACCATAGTTTTAGAATTACTACATTAATTTCATTGTGGTTCACTATGTAGTAAAGCAATATTCTGTTTTTATTACATTTTTATTGGTTACATTATACCTACATATGACCATTAACTATCATGTCCTTCAATATCTATATACATACATATAATAAAATCGTAGGAAAGTCAATGTATGTCCGGGTTAAACTCTAAAAGTACTGCATAAATATCATTAACAATCAATGGTCGGGTCAATATATAGGCTACATATTATCACGCTATCACCTACAGGGGAGGAGCTGTGCGGAGTAAACGAAGTCTGCGCGAACGAAGTCGCGGGCAACAGCTAATGTACAACATTTTAGCATTCAAGCTAGATATTTAAAGCAAAATATTATAAACTGACTGATCTGTCAACGAACAGTCAAACCACTGGAACAATCAGGTTGATATTTGAGAGTCTGATAGTCATTATGACTAAAAGTCAGCTGAGGAATTTATGCATATTTATGCGTATGATATCACATGCTTATCATAAAGTATCTTCTCGCCCGTATCCCTGAAGGGGTAGGGGTACCACAAGTGCACCCACGATTAGTCGAAGATACTTGGTCCCTCAAATGTGATAGGTGGCAAGCCTATCGCCAACCGGGCACTTTCCAATACCGGACAAATTTGTGTTTTTCAGAAAACTGAATAAAAACACATTTTTTTAAATGCCTAGGAATCGAACCCGGGTCCTCACGTGGTCAACGCCAACGCCGGACCACTAGACCACAGAGGCGACTACATGCTTATCATACAGGTGGTAATGGCGAAATTTAGATTTTTTTATGTAATAGAATAAGAAACAAGAGTTTGGTACGCTGCCTTCCCTTAAATAGAAAAATTTTCACATGACTGGATTTCTAATGCTAGATAGCCGCTGGTTCAAATTCGATCGAGGTACACATACGAGGTAAACATTTTCGTAGTTTATTAAAGATTCTGTAATTTTGTACTGTTTCTAGACAAAAGTATTATCACGCTCGTTTCCTTGCGGGGTAGGCAGAGTAACCCAAACGTCTTAAAACTTTCCGTTTCACCACGATTCACCAGTTTGTCGGTTGGTGAGATGAGTGGGGTTCCCTATTGTCGCATTTTACCGACCTAATTATCGACTATTTGTAGCGATAACCGACGGTTTTACGTGCTCATCCGAGGCACAGGAGTGGAACCCTACGTGCTCATCCGAAGCATGGTAGTGGTAACACACCAACCGCCAAACTCCGAGCTGCTACTGAGATTTTGGATTTTCGAAAAACCTCGAAAACCTCAATTACACTTTTGCCCGACCCGGGGATTGAACCCGGGGCCACACGCTCTGAGCTAAATAGACTAACCCCTAGACCACGAGACATTCAATGAATATTGTTTCTTGTTTAGTTAATTTTACAATGTTTGTCTTGTTTTAATAGAAGGCCAAATAGATGATCATGTAATTGTAAGTGACATTGATATAAAAAGGGAAGATATGTTACGCTCTAACATCGCAATTGCTAAACCTAAGCTCGGTCAGTCGAACGCAAAGTAATGCGTCGAACGTAGCAGACTACGTTTCTCTCACTTACTTTTGCATTGTACTATCTCACTTTCACAAACATGGCGAACTAAACAATAATTTAATCTTATTTTCAAACAAATTGTTTTAGCTGTATTTACGAATGGAAAGTAATCCCGTGTGTCTTATTTTTTTTCCTTGAGTGATTATAACACTGGCTGAATATACAAGAAGGTATTTTGATACGTGTTTAATGATAAAAACCACGATTTCTGTGGTAAAAACAGTCGGAAAATATAAAGGTATATTAATATGAGGTCCCGCGCATGATTGATTGTCGTTAATTGTCACTGTGTCTACGGACCTAGTTTTGTAGGACCAGGCGCTGTGACTAGGTAACGTAGCTTCCCTTTTTACATCAATGGCAAGTGGTCACCACTGCTCGTGGACTTCAACAGTTGTGTTGTCAACCAATAGGATAGATTTTCTTAAAGGTCTACGGATATCTAATTCAGGAAGTTAATAAAAAAATAAACAGAAAACGTTTATATGAATGTTCGAGTTACGAGTCGTCACGGAACGCCAAATTTATGTAAAACTAGATGATGTTAGTGACTTCGTCTACGTAGAGTTAGTAAAACAAACCCTGGGCCTTTGAAGAATAGATCGTTTGCCATTCAGACTGCATAAGAAGCAAACAATTGGCTATGCGAGTCACTACCATCGTGGCTACTAGGTGGTAGAGTTCTGCATTGCCTCGCACGGGTCTGGTACCACCACCTAATCTATCGTACCGCAATAGCGTCAGTGCTTTTCACTCGGGTTCCGATTTGGCGGGTAAGGACAAGGTAGCCGGTAATGCATGTGGCATTAAGAACCCGCCACAAGGATAACAACGCACCATTAACATCTTTTGTGTCTATAGACGATGGTTATCTCTTTCCATCAGAAAAGTTGTCTGCTTGTTTGCTATCTTATGATATAAAAAAACTATTTTTTTCTCTAAGGTTGTAATGATTAAATAAAAAACTGCTCAGTAGCTTGAACGTGGAAAGGTAATTACGTGCCTAAATAGGTCAATTAGATGTGGAGTACTGATTTAACTGTAATAACTTATAGTACTTGGCACAGTTTTGTAACCAATGGTTGGTTTTTCCATTGTTTGTTAGATTTAGGGGACCCGATATTCGTGCGAACGTCACATACTCGATCGTGGGAAAAGCAGTTTTTCAATTTTCAGTGTACAGTAATTACTTTCAGTGTTTTCTTTAAGCTCTGTTTATTAGAATATAATTGTTTTTTTAATTGCATGCAGGGTTGCCACCTGCCACTTTTAATTCAAGTGTTACTAGCATAAAAAACCGGTTTTAGAGAATTATTTAATTAAAGCGTTATTATTTTATGTTAAAACCTTTAATTTTAAAATGTATATTTTGTCAGAGAGAATAAAGTCTTTAAAAGATCTACATTTTGTGAAGCAAATGATTAACACGCGAACAACTTTAAAGTCAAAAAATCGCAGCAGAACATTCGTGTTTGGCCGCGCTCTGGCCGGCCAAGACGGAATTTGTAAAACTACGGGAGCTTTATTTAGCCCATATTCAATTTCAATAAGTTCGAGATTCTAATAATTTTTGTGTTTATAACACTCACCCAATTAGAACTCACTCAATTAGAAATCACGAAAGTACTGATCAAAAAATTATAAATGTGAATTTCATCTGTAACGATGAACTCATTTAACTAGTTACACGTATGTATATCTAGCGATCAGTACAATCGACGTAATCGACCATACAACAAAGAAGAATTTCGCCCGACACTAGCTCAGTGGCAGAGCGTCTCAGCTTGAGGGAGATGGTCGAGGTTTCAAGTCTCGTGTGTCGACATTTTTCTTTCTTGTTTTTGTGTGGAAAAATGTGGACGTAGCAAGAAGTTAAAAAAAAAACATTTTTTAACTTCCCGCTACGTACGTAGATAAGGAAGTTACTGATTTTGCCCCGATTTTCGAAAATCGAGTTTTCACCAGGTCTCCACGTTTTGAGGTCCTAGGGACCATTTCCGACTATTTTTACGATGACGACAGTATGTCTGTATGTATGCATGTATGTTTGTATATGTAAACATCTCATAACTTTTGAACGGCTGGACCGATCGAAACACAGTTGATGGCATTTGATTGGATTCCGCGCAACTTAGACTTCCTGAAAATTTTGACCAAGTCGGCCCAGGGGATTTTGAGAAATTTTTAAAAAAACCCAAAAATATTTTGAGAAAACAATACTTTTTAATATAACTTCCAGATTAATGTACCAATTGAGTTCAAAAACTAATCAGGCCTATTCCTCAAAAAACTGCGTCCAATGTATAAATTGCATCATAATCGGTTTATCCGTTTGGAAGCAATCGTTGACGAAAAATTTAGAAAAATTGTTTTTCGAAATTTTTCAACCAATCATTTATTGGTACTCTACGATATTTTAGTACTTAAAAAATGCGTAAACGGTTGACCCTACGGGCCATCCCTGAAACTTCCCACTTATTTAAGGCATTTTAAGCTCAAAGGAGTAAAAAATATAAGAAAGAAAAGAAAGAAAGAAAATATTTATTTGCAAGAATATGGGTGTTACAAGTTGTTAAAAATAAATTAATTTACCGACATATTCTACCAATATATGGTGTGTAAATATTTAAAAAATTATCATTATATAATATTACATTTAAAACATTGTATTGATTTTTTAGAATTACTAACGGATCGGAACACGATCCGGCGGAAGAAACTCAGCGGGCTGGTTTTTTTTTCTATTGTTATAACAAATCCTTGTATATTTATAATACATAATACTTGTTATAAATATACAAGGATGATTTCATATTACAAAAGTTATTTTTATAATTACAAGTCTCATATTTTGAGTAATTAATTTTTTTATAATTTACAAAATGTTCACCATTTACAAAATTTTACTACATTGCATTTTTTTAAGGACAATTCAACAAACTTATATTTCTATCCATTAACATTTAATTTTATCGGCTAAAAATTCTTTAATATCATAATAAGTTTTATCCAACAGCAAATCAAACAACTTTTTGCGAAATTTGTTTATAGGCAATGATTTAAGACTATCAGGAATATGATTGTATATAATAATAGACATACAATACATGTTTTTTTTAAATATTTAATTTTTGATTAGGCACATATAATTTCTTACTATTCCAAAAATATGAATTACCAGTGACTTCAGCATTTGTTTTAAATAACTTTTGGTGCCTTTTTACAAATACGCATACCTCTAAAATATACAAATATGGTAAGGGAAGTATCTTAAGAGACTTGAAAAGTGGTTTACAGGAATGTAACTGATTAACACCACATATTGCTCGAATACATTTACATATACAATACATATTGTAATATTGTGATATTGCAAAAAAAAAATTATCAAGTGACGAGTATTCTAATCGGGAATTAAAACTTACTTATTTAATATTACAAACTTACTTAATATTTTTAAATTGAATTTCAGGCTAATAGCATAGGTACTCCGATTGACTTAGAAATCTTATCAGCTTTTTTCCTTTAAAACTTGCGTCAAATATCAATTATCGGATCAAAAGTGGTCGATTTATTTGGGATTTATCTATGAACAAAATTTTTGAAAAAATGTTTTTGACATTGCTTCGAAATTTTTTAAACTATTGGTTCAACTAACCTATATTTAGTTAATATAATTTTATATCTCTAAATATAAATTTTAGATCTCAAAAATTTAGTTTAATGCCATTCGAAAGATCAACATCGATCATCGTTTCCAAAATATACAGCTTTTCAAAATACAATATACTGTAATTTTTAACAAAATAGATGTTTGAACTGAAAAAATCTACGACAATATATTGTACTAGCTTTCACCCGCGGCTTCGCCCGCGTGGTGTTAGTAATAGGTAGCCTATGTCCTTCCCCAGACTTTAGACTATCCGTAAGACAAAAGGCTTTGCAGATTAACTGTAAAACATACATTTACAAAAATAAACAAATAGACAATTATTAGATGTCACTATAATTTTTATCATGCAAGGTATTAAGGAATTAGTTATGCATATTATTGAATTTTTGAAGTGCGTGCAGTACAGCAGGAGCAAAATATAAAAATCTGTAATTATGACCTTGCAAACTATTCCTGAAATTTCCACTACTTTTTTTGGGAATGGAGAGCTACTCTTAATAATTTTATTTTTTGCTAGCTGTTGCCAGCGACTTCGTCCGCGCGGACTTCGTTTACTCCGCACTGCTTCTCCCCCGTAGGTGATAGCGTGATAATATGTAGCCTTTATGTTGACCCGACCTGTTAGTAATATTCATGCAAAATTTGAAGTAAATCCATGCAGTACTTTTTGAGTTTACCCCGGACATACATACAGACAAACAGACAAACAGATAAACAGACAAACAGACAAAAAATCTAAAAACTATATTTTTGGCTTTGATATCGATTGTAGATCACGCCCCAAGTATTCTTTTAAAAAAATATTCAATGTACAGTTTTGACTTTCCTACGATTTTATTATATGTATAGATGACACAATTAATCCCAATTCATAACTTCGCACGTGCCACGTGACTACAAACTACACATGTACATATATGAATTGGTGATTTGTATAGGCGAGCCACTCTCGATGTAGCTCACAAGTTATGGGGTATACGGTCAATGTGGAATTTATAGTGAATTTAATTAAACCAGCCGATTCGTGTCGATTCTCACTCCTGTCTGTTAGCGCTCGTAGCTAGGGCTGGCACTTACTAGTTTTATCAAAGTGTTAAAAAGATAGTATCATTAGATAACCAACAAGCCGATGGCTTTCCTGATGGAAAGAGAAACCATCGCTTGTAGACACCAAAGATTTTAATGGTGCGTTGCTAACCGTGTTGAGGGACGGCAATTTACAAATTGCCGGCAGAATAGCAGATAGCCTATTTTTTACAGGGGACCCGGACTAATACGCCCCAGTGTATTGATACTCTTATATTTTGACCAACTTCCTAAAAGAGAGGAGTTTCTTAATTCGGTTAATTTTTTTTGAAGTGAAAACTTCTTTAGGCGCGTTGAGCGTTTTGGTAGAGGGTAAAATCCTCGGTTCGCGTCACCGACATGCTAATGATAATAGTATATCTATGTTTTGCATATAGTTTTAATTACTCTCAACTTAATAGTTCCGTTTTCACTTCTATCGGCAGTCCCACGACTGCTACTGTTTTTTTTTGTGTTTGTTACTTCAGAGCTTCGTCATTAGCCGATTTGAAAAGGTATTATTGTTGGGTTTGGAAGGGTATGCTTTCCCTGTGTTGGTCCGGGCTCCTTTGAAGAATAGGCCAACTGCCATTACGCCAGGCAGGTCGTAAGAGGCGACCGATTCGTTATGCGAGTCACTACTATCATGGCTTTTAGGCGGTAGAGTTCTGCATTGTCTCATCTGGGTCTGATACCACCGCCTCACCTATTCATGCTGCAATAGCGTCAGTGCTTGTCACTGTCGTGTTTCGGTTTGGAGTAGTAGTGGGCGTTAAAAGTTATAACTGTTTAATTAACATGTTAAAACTCATTTAACATTAAACACTGTTAGACGTTAAAGATTAAAAGTGTTATAACATTTTGTTAAATCTACAATTTGCTACCTACGTCACTAACGCAAATTCCGTAAACTTATCAACTTTCATCATTCAAGTTTAAAAACAATCCGATAGATGGCTGTACTGGGCATGTCACGTGACACATCGACCGATCGTAGTTTGTTATATTGGAGCTAATACTTCATATTTCAATTTGACGCTTGACAGTCAAATGATAAAGTCTATTTTTGTCTAAGATAAAAAAATAACATTTAAGCTAGAGCATCAAATTTCAATTTGACCCTTAACAGTCAAGTAATAAAGTCTATTTTTGACTGTGTGGCAAAATAACATTTAATTATTAGAGAAAATAAAAAATATCAGTGTTGTTTATGTTGTTATTTTATTAGTTACGTTGTTTATGTTTAATCTTCGGCTGTTGTGTTAATATTATTTAGTATTTACTCGTTTGTGACTCATGTCATCGCGCGCTCGGGTCGACGTTACAGAATTGAAATTGCGATAATTAATACGTTTGCTTGTTTTTTTGTTTTATTTCTTCTTATTTTGAGATTTTTTCTTTGAGTTTAGTTAGTACGTAGGTGGTAAGGGTAACTGATTTCTTTATTCCAGTTGTAAAATCAGTGTCAATAGGAAAAACAATTGTATATATTAGTGTGGGCGTACCCAGGTTCTGGGCCGGGGGTGAAGGGGGCAACCGTAAAATTGTAAGACTATATTTTAATCTATAACAGTAGGTAGATAGTAGAGAGGTAAACAAATTCCAAGGGGGACAGATGCCCCTCCTTGTCCCTCCCCCCCCCCCTTCCCTGATATGTATGTTAGGTAAGAAGTGTTTTAGTATAAATAATCTATACATATATTAAAACAGTAACGAAACCAAATCTGTACATGAAATACCTATTTAAAAAAAAAATGCTGCGTATTTTGTACAGGACATAGGTAAACGCCAAAACGATAGAAATTGAATTTTTTTGTCTGTTTGTCTGTCTGTTCACTTTTCACGCAAAAACTACTGAACGGATTTTTACTAAATTTTGTATAGTAGGTAATAGCTAATTACCTGGGTTAACATTTAGGATACTTCTTACTGCGGGAAAATTTTTCGTTCCCACAGGAAAATACAATTAGTGTTAGTTCAGCAAGTTCTTAAAATCCTAATTCGAAAGTCACTACAACATACGTACGAAGTCGCGGGCAACAGCTAGTACAGTTTAAAACTTTAAACAGTTTAATACTTGAGTCATCAGTCAAAATGGCTAGGTGTGCTGGACGTAGACGGAGTATTGTTGCTATTTGAGATTACATTGAAAAAAGTGATAATAGTAACAAAAGTGCAATGTGCAAGTTTTGTCAAAAAAATCGTATAGTTGCACTATACTTGTCTACAACCAATTAAAAAAACTCATCTTAGGTTGAAACATATCGCAGCATACACCAATATGACTTTAGTGATAATATATAAAATACTTATAAAACACACAAATAACGTTACTAACCAAATCTATAGTTATTAACTTAGTATTCATTTTAACGGGCCATACTTCCTTTGTTAAAATTATCCATCCTGAATTTAGTTGAAAGTGTTATAACAATTAACGTTTAACATAACATGTTATTCTTTTTTAACATTAACGTTTAACACATTAACAAAAAATAACATTTAATCCCACTACTAGTTTGGAAGGTGAGGTAGCCGGTAAACTTATGCATGTGGCATTAGACCTGGCTACAATATAACAACGCACCATTAACACCTTTGGTGTCTATAGGCGATGGTTGAATCCCATTTGCTTGTTTGCTATCTTATGATATTAATATTAATAATAATAATCTTTATTGACAACAACACATTTGACAAAATTGACATATTAAAACTATGTAATAAAGTATTCTTAACTTTACAACTTATTTGAGTCGTTAGCATCTGTACTAGATTGGTATTAAAACAAAAATACTCGGTCCCATATTATTTCGGTGATCTAGTTCAGGTTTCCAGAGATACCTGCCTGCAACTTCCTGTTGGAAGTCGCTAGTTGCAGTTTCATTGCGCTTAAATTTTTATTAGTTTTGTAGCAGCCCTAGTTTGTGCAGTTGCAGCCACGCATTGATGAGTGACGACTTTTTGCGGTTATACAGGGACTAGTGATGTATCATTTAAATGAAACATTTATAATTCCAAATGCAATTTATGTAAGATTTTTTTTAAAATTCGGCTAAAGGCCAGTGGCTTTGTTTCTTTTAATTTTACGATGTACTATAATAGTAATCACTTTTGTAACATGCCGCTAAAACGCTAAATGAAGTTACTAGTTTTCGAAGTTTTGTTTCGAGGTCCGAGGAATCTTTTCCGACTATTTTTACGATGACGTCAGTATGTCTGTATATATTATGTGTTATATGTTATTGTGTGTGTGTGTGTGTGTGTGTGTGTGTGTGTGTGTGCGCGCGCCTGCGTGTGTGTGTGTATGTAAACATTTTATGACATTTAAACGGCTTGACCGATCGACATGCGGTTGAAGGCATTCGATTGGGTTTCGCCAAATTTAGGCTTTCTGAAAATTTGAACCGGATTTGGACAAAAAAGATTAAGAGAAGTTTTAAACAACTGATCGTCTCTTTGGTCTAGTGGTCCGGTTTCGGTGTTGTCCACACGAAGTCCCGGGTTCGATTTCCGGGTCAAGTAATTAAAATAATGTGTTTTTTTAGTTTCCTGATAAAAACAACGTTGGCCGAGATTGGATAAGTGCCCGGTTGGCGATAGGCTTGCCATCTGTCACATAAAGTATCTTCGGCTAATCGTGAGTGCACTGGTAGTACCTCTGCTTACAACTTCGCGGATACGGCGTGAAGATACTTTTTTTAAGATTTATTTTTGGTCTAATTTATGTTACAGATATCTGGATAGGTTTGAAGTCTTTGAACTACAATTATCCATCATTGTATAGACCACGTTATATAGACGATGCACCAGCGTGCAAGGCAGTTTGTAATGGGAGAACAGTTGGTTATACTGTGTACGTGGTACAGTTTCGCAGTTTCGCCAGGCATTTGCCATCACCGCTTTATCTATTCCTGCCGCAATAGCGTCAATGCTTGTCATTGTCGTACTTTGGTTTGGAGACTAAGGTGTCCGGTAGGTTTAAGCAAGTGACATTGCCATCTCACCGCATGGATAGCAACGCACCATTAACATCTTTGGTGTCTATAGACAATGATTTTTCTTCCTATCATGATAAAAATCTGGTTACTATCTAATGATAAAAAAAACAGGATTTTGTAACCGGCTCATCGCTAGCCGTTAATTCAGCCAACAATGAATGTCCCCAGGTGGGTGCTTTACCGCTGTCGTGGCCGGAGCCCTTTGTCTTTGCTACATGCGTCATGGCTTATGTAATTAATTTTTTTATTATTTCATTTTACCTCGGCGGCAAAGTGAACACGCCCTAAATATTTTTTTATTGAGATGGCAAAGGAAAGCAATCTATACATATAATAAAATCGTAAGAAAGTCGAAACTGTACATTGAATATTTTTTTAAAAGAATACTTGGGGATCTACAATCGATATCGAAGCCAAAAATATAGTTTTTAGAATTTTTGTCTGTTTGTCTGTTTATCTGTTTGTCTGTATGTATGTCCGGGGTAAACTCAAAAGTACTGCATGGATTTACTTCAAATTTTGCATGAATATTCGGTCGGGTCACAGGTCGGGTCAACATATAGGCTACATATTATCACGCTATCACCTACTGGGGTGGTGTTGCGCGGAGTAAACGAAGTCCGCGCGGACGAAGTCGCTGGCAGCAGCTAGTATATTATATCGAAAGAGAAATGATGACGCATGATCAGAATTGCAATAGATATTTAGATTTTTTTTGAAATGGCAATAGCTGATGGCCTTAAGGGCCGTAACAGCGACACTGGGCTAGTGGGCGAGCAGAGTGCTCAGCGAGAGTTTAATTTTGAATTTGGACAATTAACGCCCTGTCTAAGGGTTGTCTCCTGCGAGACCGGATCTCGGCTGAGTGCGTCGTTTTGACTAATTATAGGAGGTGGGAGGAGGAGGAGTAATGACATTTCGCTCCGCCCTAGGCGCCGAGCGTAATGCTTTAAATTAAAGTATTACTGCGAGGTTAATATTACTGCGAAGAACTGTCAAAACAATTACGTCGCTTACAAAATGGCTCAGATTTTAATATATATTTGATACTTCAGTATCAATAAGTTTATATTGGAAATACAAACCCGAAAAGCTATTTGGAAATTATCAAGTGACGAGTATTCTAATCGGGAATTGAAGAAAAAAATGTGTAAACAGTTGACTCTACGGGCCAGCCTTGAAACTTCCCTCTAAATTAAGGTATTTTAAGCTCAAAAGAGTAAAAAACACTAAGCATAGATTTTTCAGTTCAAATATCTATATTGTTAAAAATGGTAGCATATTATTTTTTTTTTAATTGTATATTTTGAAAACGACGATGGTATTTAACTCAATTTTTGAGATTTAAAATATCGCTTTAGCTAAACAATCGATAGGTTGATAAAATTTCGATGCAATGTCAAAAAACATTTAATTTTTAATTTTCTTCATTGATAAATCCCAAACAAATTGACCGATTTTAATTAAATTAACGCTATTTGACGCAGTTTTTAAAAGAAAAAAACTGATAAGATTTTTAAGTCAATCAGTGAGTTAACTTGAAAGTTATTTAAAAAAAAATAAGTAAGTTTGCTAAAAACAACGTAATTTTAATATTTGAAAAGCTATAAGTTTTGAGTATTAGATTCGATTTTGATTTTTGAAACGCCATTTGACGCAGTTTTTTTAGTACTAAAATATCGTAGAATGCCAAAAAATGATTAGTTGAAAAATTTCGAAGCTATGTCGATAAGAAACTTTTTCAAAATTTTTCGTCAACGATTACTCCCAAACGGATAAACCGATTTTGATGCAATTTATGCATTAGACATAGTTTTTTGAGGAATAGAGCTGATTAGTTTTTGTACTTAATCGGTACATAAATCTGGAAGTTATATTTAAAAAATACTGTTTCGCCAAATTTTTTGGTGTTTTTTTTCAAAATCTGGACTGAATCGGTTCAAATTTTCAGGAAGTCTAAGTTGAGCGGAATCTAATCGAATGCCATCAACCGCGTTTCGATCGGTCCAGCCGTTCAAAAGTTATAAGATGTTTACATACACACATACACACACACATACATACATACAGACATACTGACGTCATTGTGAAAAATAGTAGGAAAACGTTTCTAGGACCTCAAAACGTGGACATCTGGTGAAAACTCGATTTTTGTAAATCGGGGTAAAATTAGTAATTGCCTTATATACTTACGTAGCGGGAAGTTAGAGCCAAAAGGAAGAAATAATGGAGTTATTTGGAGGATACCCAGACTAAACATATAAAAACTACACTACACCGACCTAGTGCGAGTCGGACTCAGAAATCAGAAATCAGAAATAATTTATTCAATAAAACTTTTGACAAGTTATTTTGACACGTCAACATATTTTTTTAAAAGTTACTACCGGATCGGAAACGCGGCCACACACCGAGAAGATCCTCGCGTACCATCATCTATAAAATACGGAAAAAAATTACATTTGTTGTATCAGAGCCCCCTAAATATATATTTTATTGTAATTTAATTATTTAGTTTTAAATATATATCTGAATATTTTGTGAATATTACAAGCGTCTACCAGTTGTCGTTATTAAGATCGAGAAAAAAAATGCAAAGACGTTTACTATATGGGAGCCTCCCCTAAATATTTATTTTATTCTGATTTTAGTAAAAGTTTCAATTATCTACCTATCACGTTTTATGAGATACAGCCTGGTGGCAGACGGATAGATAAACAGACGCACGGACAGCGAAGTTTTAGTAATAGGGTTTTACCTACTAACCCGACCCTAAAAACTTAGATAAGTTATATTAGTTATATGTTATTTATTTTTTAACGAACTCCGCTCAACCGCCGCTGGGCCATTTCCTAAGACAGATAACGGAAACAAGTATTTTATGGTCGTGATGGATTACTTCACGAAATGGCCGGAGGTGTTCCAATCGGGCAATCCCTAATCAGGAAGCCACGACGGTTGCTGAGAAATTAGTCAATGAGGTGATATGCAGATTTGGCGTTCCGCTGGAGATTCATTCAGACCAGGGCAGAAACTTTGAATCTAATGTATTCCAGGAAATTTGTAAATTATTAGGAGTGTACAAAACAAGAACTACACCTTATCACCCGCAATCTGATGGAATGGTCGAATGATTTAACCAAACTTTGGAAAGACACTTAGCCAAGCTGGTAGAAGATCACCAAAAGGACTGGGATAAATACATACCTCTGTTCTTACTGGCTTACCGAACAGCGGAACACGAAAGCATAAAAGTGACGCTAGCCTATGCCAACTTCGGCAGACAGTTACGTATACCAGCAGACTTAATGACTGGAGGCCCGCCACCGAATGCAGAGACCCAATTAAGTATACCGGAACATGTTGAACACATTCGTGAGAGGTTACGCGATATACACTCGTTAATAAGTGAAAACGCATTGGAATCAAGTCAGCGGATGAAGACCAGATACGACCGAAACGCCAATCATCGAGGTTTTCAGGAAGGATCTCTTGTTTGGCTACATAATCCGGTTCGACGAAAAGGAAAATCACCTAAGTTACAGCGACGTTGGGATGGGCCATACAAAGTAATCACACGGATCAATGACGTAACCTATCGAGTGCAGAAGCAACCAAGAGTGACCATGAAGATTGTTCATGTTGATCGATTAGCCATCTATAATGGAAGTAATGATGTTCGGGACGAACATAACTAAGAGGGGGGGTAGTGTTACGAATAATCTAGAAGCGTGTAGAGTTGGAGCGCGCGCGCGCTAACTATCTAGAAATAAAAGAAAAAGATAGAGATACAAACAAATAGTTGACCTGGGCTATGCCATAATGGACTTTGTGGGATATGGCATACGGTTGAAAGTAGCGTGTACTAGGATTTATGACTCATAACATGTTTACGATAAGAAGTGATTCATTGTTTTCCGATACATTTAGATTTTTCTGGATCCAGCTAGGACTTTACCCTGCCTATAAATAGAGAGGTGTTGACAAACACAAGGCAGTTTTTATCAAGCGATCGAGAGCGATACATCAAGTGACCAGTGCGAAGTTTGAAGTGTTTTATTGTGTAGTGTTCTAAGTTCAGTGATAGTACAGCGAGTGACTAGGGTGTAAAGTGTATTTTAGTATTACGTTGTGTTGTGTTGTGTAAATACAATGATTTAATATAAGTGGTGTTTTCTTCTTTCTTTTAATGTTTTCTTGTTTCTTCTAATTACGAACCCGAGGTACATAACAATACCTTGCCTTATTTTAAATAAATTTAAATTTAGCGCGAGACTGCTCTGGACCTTCATTGCGTCTAAATGACATCACGCTGTGGTCATACTTAAATTACATACTCCTTCATTAGTGGTTTCTATGATAGTATCAAAAACAATATGGTCATTTATCACAGTGTCACGTAAGTTGTAACATTTCCAGATTTGCGTTTGCTGTCACATGACTTAACGTCTACTTTTGCCGAAATTATATCTTGTAAGTTTATAATTAATCCTTATCTCAAGTAAAGTTTTTGTTATCAACATATCATAATTAATCATTAGAAATTGCAATACCTAATTATTTTGTAGTTTCTAATGATTAATTAGTTCTTAGTGTAAAAAAGCCTATTAGATTGTACAGTTTTGAATCATAAGATTTTTTGTTATGATGTTATGTTGCTTAAATAATCGGAAGGCCTGTATCTGATCAGACGTTGAATAATCATTGGAATTAATAATCAAAGTGGCGTCGATGTTGATCGCTATCTATTGTGAATGTTATACCTTTGATCTGGTGCAATCGGCTGAAAGCGTTGGTATCGGGGAGCGCTGATGTACACCTAGTATATGTAATTGAATACGACAGTTTAGTGAATTCTCGTGGTGGATGTCAGCGGTTCGTAAACATTCAAACTTACCTTGATTGCTGGCCAGTAATGCCGGTACGTAGCAGTGAACTCTTTTTATTATTTATATTTTATACTTGAGAGAGTGAGAGAGAGGAGTTGGCTTCGAACTGTTGACATTTTATTTTTCTCGTTTTACTGTTTCATTATAATTATCACTTGAGTCAGTATTGGATCACATAAGTCTCTTAAACCAGTAGTCATTATAGACAATGGTCCCAAGAACAGACTTTTTTGATTAATCACAAGCTGATTTTTGTGAACAGCTTCGTTTCGACGAGACGCCCATTTTCTTTATCTTCGAAAAATCTCGAATCGGGTAACTAATAAAGATAGACAAAAAGAAAACTTTAGAGTGTCGGACTAAGAAAAGTATCCACTTTACGAGTAGGACAAAGTAACACTTGAATTATAATAATAATTAACAAGCTGTTATAAGAAAATCAGGTTGTTTTTAAATTGTTTAATATCTATCTAAAAATCTCATAATTCCGAATCTTTAGAGTGGAGGACTCGTCAGAAAAATCATGGAATGTGTAGGACAAAAGTTTTTGTGTTTGTCATAAAATAATCAAGCGATGAAAGCAAAAAAATCTTCGTTGTTATTAATAAAATATTTTTTCTTCATTGAAATAAATGTTTGAAGCCCCCTATCTTTATTATTACCCGATTCGAGATTTTTTGAAGATAGAAAAGATGAGCGTTTCGTCAAAACGAAGCTGTTCACAAAAATTCAGCTTGTTATTAATCAAAAAAAGTTTGTTCCTGGGACCACGGTCTATTATGAGTCATCATCTCCCTAGTGGAGCCATACACCCAAAATATTTATCGATTAAATTATAATTTTATGGATTGGGTATTTTCTCGTAGAAGAAGTTACATAATTGTTTTCAACCGACGAATAATATCAGTTTGATGCTCGGATGAATTATAGCATGGATGGAATATAAATAAAAAACAAGAACAGCAGAGTTGCTATATCTGATTCAATTATGACTCTATGTACCGTGTAAGTGCGAATAATCCACAATATCTTATTTTTCTTGCTCGGTTCGTGTTCTGTCACAACACGACCACAAGCTTCTATATGGATGTAATAATTCCATGGTTTGATGGAGATTATCAGTTCATATGGTATGTAATATTGTTAGAATTGGATAATATCTGAGTCTTTGAACTCTTTGATTTCAAAAATTCATGCTTATGTACAGTTTTTGCTCCGTTGAGTTCGAAATACTTCAATTTAGCGGGAAGTTTTAGGGGTGGCTCTTAGGCCAACCGGCTTACAGATTTTTTTTACTTAAATCAGATATATTCCAAATTAGACTTGCACACCATATATTGGTAGAATATGTCGGTAACTTAATTTATTTTTAACAACTTGTAACACCCATCTTGCAAATAAATATTTTCTTTCTTTCAAGAGAACTATCTAATATTCGTCAAAATCGGTTCATTAGTTTTAGAGATATGGGTATATTTGGCATATATTTGAAGTCGGTTTTTATTTTATAAATTACTTTTATAATAGATAGGTATTAAATATTTCTATAATAAGTATCTTTATTCTACCGTATGGTAGACTTTAAATAATTTTAAAGTGTAAAAATTAATATAAACACCGGTACCACAGTACCACACACACACACACACATATATAATACAGTAAAATGCACGTACAGAAAAATACTTAAGCTTGCCATGTTGAGAGTAGAGCACAACATCCGCGCTCCGCTTATGAGGCGTGTAATAGAAATCAGAAATACTTTATTCAATAAAACTTTTTACAAGTTATTTTGACACGTCGACACATTTTTACCACAGTACCACACACACACACCCACACACACACACACACATATATATATATATATATATATATATATATATATATATATATATATATATATATATATATATATATATATATATATACATACATACATATACAAATAAATATAAACATTCATATATATTTTCTTTGAGGTGGGAATGACTCACCGCTTTTTTTGTTTGTTTTAATTTGTCACTCGCAACAACACGGTCATGCTAGTCACTACATTTCTGGTCGCTGAGTTTCTTCACGTTATCCCGTTATCCATACGTTGCGTTGTGTGTTTTGTGTTCCTCCGTGTTGATTGCTGCCCAGCTGTCAAATATCAAAATGCCGAAAGGATCTGTTCTAAAATGGCAGGCGAGAGAACTGGCGATCACTGTTCGTAATTACTTTGAAACAGAGTATCAAAATAGTGGCTCGCATTTATCACTATCGCAAGTGCGAGAGCGTGTTTGGCCGCTAAAAGATATCAGATTGGTCAAATGTTATTTTTACTGATGAGACTTGGTTAAATGCAAACCACACAGTAATTAAGAACTGGCTTGATGACACCACCGCTTCCACTAGTTCAGTGCCAATGGGAAAAGGTGAACGCCTTATCATATGCCATGCAGGGTCTATATGTGGATTCGTGTCAGATGCTTTACTGGTCTTTAAATCCAAGAAAATAGTGGACTATCACGAAGAAATGAACGCGGAGATTTATAAAGGATGGTTTAAATAAATGGTGTAATCTCTGGAAGAACCGTCCATATTTATTATGGACAACGCTACATATCACTCCAGATAAATTGATAAAATGCCGATGCAGACTAATAAAAAACAAGTGATAATTGACTGGCTCCAATGGCATGGCGAAAATATGGATAGAACTTTATTAAAAGGACAATTAGTGAATATTTTAAAATAGAAAAAAAGCCTCTCTAAAAGATACGTTATCGACGAAATAGCTGCCAAATGCGGTCATTGGGTTCTTCGACTTCCGCCGTATCATTGCCAGTACAATGCTTTAGAACTAATATGGGCACAAATCAAAGGGCACTCCGCTTGAAACAATACTCATCCCCCTTTTACTATATATTCTGTGCTTTTACGGCAAATAAGATGTGTTAAAAAATGATTGTGCGGAAGTAACTGTCGAAACCTGGGAAAAAGTTGTGAAAAGAGCTCAAAACATTATAGCGTCGGATTGGGAAATTCATGTGGCATTCGATAATATACAAGAACAGGAACTTATAATAAATGTTCGGGAGAGCTTATCAAGTGACAGTGACGATTCGTCAGATTTTGATTAAAATAAATAAATAAAGGTTACCTGTCGTTATAATTACTTCGATTCATTGTCGAGTACCTAACTATATGAACTTTTACCTAACTATACCTACTTATTTTACAACAGCTCCGAAAATTTTAAAGAAGTAGGCATTATCAATCAAGAATTTATACGTGTAACATCTTGTACCTAATGAAATATAATATTATACTTATATATAATATAATATTATAGTTTTTAAATGTGTATAAAAGTAGCCCGGCAGTAGTTTAGTTTCTTACATTTTATAAAAAAAACGGGTCTGTTATCGTGTTACGTTTAGCGATATAGCCCCTATAGTATTATTCATTACGTGTATGTAGCAAATCACTACCCGTCCATGAAGTACAGTATTATTTGTGAGACATTTTAATTTTTATGTCCCTTTCTTGCAATTGCCAGTGTAAATAAAACTATCTGATGGTATATTTTTATATTTTCGGTAATCGTTAAATCCCTTTTATTTATATACGTCGATAAATATATTAGCATAAAATGTATTCTAATTAACATAGTGAGTTCTAAAATGTGCTTATTTTAATTATTACGTAATTACTTAGGCGATGCAAAAACTGTTTCTCAAATTAGTAGAATGTAACTTCCTTGCTGTATACCTAATACTTCATGGGTCGTTTCGATACTCAATTTTTTATAGGCTTGCATTCCACGTCGCCAGCAGCCACGTCAATATTATAATCTGCATTTTTAATGTCTATTATGTTGTTGTTGTATTATACGTTTTTCGTCATGGATTAAGTAGGTAAATAAAACCCGGTAATTTTTAACCCGGTAAGCACGTATTCGCTAGTGTATATTTTATCATGAAAACGGATGTCCCCCATTTAATTTGTTTGAAAATCTTATGTTATTATAGGTAAATGGATATTTTTTAGATATAACTATAAATTAGATACTACTACTAGATATATAGATATATATATATACACTATTCGGTCGATCATTACGCCGCGATCGCTCGCTACTTCAGCGGGTCTAGACAAGTGGCATAAACGCTAGGAGAATAGAAAGATAAATGTACGGACTTGACGTAAGCGTTCGATTATGCTTATGTCAAATCCATACATTTATCTTTCTATTCTCCGAGCGTTTATGCCACTTGGCTAGACCCGCTGTACCACAGAGTCATGAAACAAAAAAAAACAAGTGGAAGTGAAGAGTGGGCGTGCCGCGTACATCACTATTATGTGCTGTTGCCTGTTACTCTAAATTGCCTTAGTGATACTTACCATATCTTTAGGAGATAGTCGTCTAGCGAAAATCTATTATACACTGAATTATGCCGTATTGTGCCATCCTTGAATGCAGAAATGATAGTAGAATACAGATGATTAAAAATGGAGATATTTCATATCATCCGAAAGTACAATTTTCATTTTATTTTAATAAAATTCCTGATTTAATATAATCTCTAATGATATAATAGAAAGTCTAGCTAAAATCAGCCGTACACCTTACACATAAAGTTCATTTTAGGTTGACCTAATTTTTCTAGAAAGATATACGTAATGACAGTCATTACGTATATCGTTCTAGAAAGTTACGGAAAAATCAAAACTGAAAATTACGGAAAAATCAATACTGCCATCTATTGTAGAATAGCGAAACTATTAAGGTTATAGTTTCACTATTGTACACATAGATGAGTCTATTTTCAATAGTATACAAAAGGACGTAAATACTCTTTTTTTTGTAGCAAAATAAAATTTATTGTAACGCAGTTTGGTATATTTTTAAATGTTCTGTTTGTGTGTTTCGAATTATTGTTGTTTAAAATGAAAACGACCAATGAAACAACGTTTGCATTAGTAGTTTATATGCAATATGCTTATTTTATGTGTGAGTATGGCGATCGCGGTCCTGATACAAATGTTTGTACTTGCCAATTCCGCTTGTTTTCTGTTCCATGCACAGAGTACTTTGTAATATGTTCAGTAGTCAGTACGAGTGCTAACGCCTTGAATGCGCCACGTGTTTTTTTGTTATCGGAGTGTTGCTTGTTTCTACTGTTGTTTTCTGTTTCTGTTGCTGCTTTGTTATTGTTGGTTTTGAAAAATGCGAATTGAAAAAAGACTGCGAAAAACTGTACTCAGTAATGAAACGCAGGAGTTTGTTGTGCGTTTGCGAGATTGTTTTACTCAAAACAACAAGTTGGCGGACCTTTGTTGCCACTTGACAACGTACGCAACCTTGTTGCTGATGCTCTAGGGATTGGCAAGGCTACCGTTTTCCGACTTACAAAGGAAAAGTTCGGTGAATCGTCGATGGAGGAGAACAAACTCTCAACTCCAAAGAAGAAAAAATATAATAAGGTACATCCCGTTATCAGTTTTGATAACTTCGACATGTCTGCGATACGTAACCATATTTACGGTGACTAATTCTAGGGTGAACTGCCGACTTGTAAAAAGTTATTGACGTCGCTGAAATCAGCCGATTTATTTAATGACGGTATAACTTCCCTCATAGTAGTCATAAAAAATGCGGATTTCGGTATGGGAAGTGTGACAAAAGAAAAGTATTAATGGAGCGTAAAGATATATCATTGATGAGGTGTGATTTTCTACGGAATATTAAGAAAATTGAGACTGGGACAATGAGATCTACCTGGACAAAACGTGGCTTAACGCCAATCGCACATGTCTCCAAAACATGGACAGACGATACAGAGAAATCCTCTACCAAAGCTCCGGAAAGTAAGGGCCAGCGTTTGATTATATGCCACGCTGGTACGGTAAGAGGATTTGTGCCTAATTGCTTGTGGGCCTTCAAGTCAGTGAAAACGACAGATTAGAGACCATCCATAAATTACGCCACACGTTAAGGGGGAAGGAGCGGGTCGAAGAAGTGTGACAAGGGATAGGGACGGGTCCCAAATTTTTTGACATCACATTTTTTTCCAAATATAACCTGTATAGATGAAAAATAATCGAGGGAGATCATTTTTCTAATGTAAAATTGTAAATTATGTGACATCACACTAGGTAGGGGGGTCTCACAAATGTGACCAGCTGTGACAAGGACGAGGGAGGGGGAGGGGTCGAAAAATCATGAAATTCGTGTGACGTAATTTATGAATGACCCCTTATCACGAAGAGATGAATTTCGAAAACTTTAAGAAATGGTTCATAAAATTATTAGATGATCTACATGAGTCCCACCATATTTTGATGGACAACGCCCCATACCATTATGTACAAGTGAACAAACCACCCATCGGCAACAATAAAAAAGGTGAAATACTAGAGTGGTTGCAACGCAATGTTGTGGTGGCTGACAGTCAACTGTTAAAAAAGAAGTTGGTCAGACAGTCAGGTGCAGAAACTCCAAACAAAGCGGACATATTTTTTGGATAAAACGGTAAAATCCAAAGGTCACACAGTGATTCGGCTATCGCCCTACCACTGCCAATATAATGCCATTGCGCCATATGGAAGCAAATCAAAGGTGGGTAATTTGAATTTATTTTAGCTTTTATGTACATATTATGTACTTTTACTTCAATCTCACTCTTTTTACTTGACATCATACTCAATCTAAATAAATATTGTTACAGGTTGTGCAGCCAGGTTTAACACCATTCCGCCATTTACAGCCACTAAAATGCTGACGTTATTAGAAAAAGCTAAAAGCTGAAGTGACTATAATTGGAGGACAGTCGTAGAAAAGACTAAAAAACTTTGCTACGATGGTTGGGATCGAGATGGGCGATACGACACCATTGTAGATCAACCGTTATTGATAAACGTAGGCGACAGCAGTTGCAGTTTAGATTCCGAGTCTAAGACGCAAGCACTGATGTCAATATCAGATTCAGATTAAAATATAGGTATTTAAATAAATAATCGTTAAACAGCTTTTGTTTTATTTCGTTTTATCCAATAGTTCTTTTTTTAATTTTCTTGTATGTATGGTATGCTGCCATCTTCTGTTCCATTCAATTGTGAATGAACTAAAATTTTCACGACGTTCAAAAAGAGGTTAGCATTAATCCTATTTTGAATTAAACAGTTTGACTTTTTTGACCTTTTGACTTAAGTATGGAAACAAAATTGTGCACTAGTTTCCATTATCGACATTTGTTTATCGATACCCGTACTAGTCGATAAATACCAAACGATGTAACTTTTGCAGGACGAAACGTAAAGTTAGATTGAGATAATTTCTTGTAAATGTTAAGAATTGTTATAATTCCAACGGAATATCATTGTAATGGCATACAACTACGTAAAATTAATAAATGCCATTTTTAGACGCATCCAATACGATTCTAATTTAACGGCGACGCCACTACAAGGTTGTGTCGTGGGAGTAACTGTCAGTGTCATAGGGATTACGGTTCGCCGCACCGAGTATAGAGATGCAAACATTTAGTTAGTCTGATAGCAGTTGATTTTGAGCTAAGTTTCCCCCGGGATATTTTAGAGATGCTTATAATTTTCAAATAGGTACTGCTGTTTTATTAAGTATACCATGCCGTAATTGTATATTTCTGCCAGTTCCTTTTTAGGTTTTAATACGTTTAAGTAGCGAAGGATAGAATGTGTTACCGGGCGAAATTGGCAGTGCTTAGACGCTCAGTACCAAAACTTCTATTCAAGTAACAAAACTCAAATAAAGATTGAATTGAAAAGTTTTGTAGCTGCTTTTCCGAGTCGCAATACGCATCAAAACTCAATCAGTTGTGATTTAAAATTGCAGCTCAACAGAAAACAGCGTTTCAGCTATATAAATGCTGCGATTCATTTGATGTTATGTTGCGTGAATAGGCGTACTGAAAATAATTTTATTTATTTAGGTAATCTAATTTAGATTACTAAGATCTTACCTCAGCCGAACACGCCTAATCTATATACTACACTAAAATCAATAGTGTATTATTGTGTGTCAATTGTAGTATTTGTTTTGACAATCTAATCACCAATCATACCTCGCAAAATATAAGCAAGATGTGACTGTCATTTTGAAAACATATCCTATTGGTTAAATGAGCTGTTGATATCCAGTTTGTTGTAAATTAACTGACAGTATGATGTATTTGAAATTTAAATATTTTACCTGTGGGTAGTAATGTTGATTGATGTTCTCCGCGACAATCGACATAAATAAATGAAAACAAGTTAAAACTTATAAAACCAGCAAAGCTGCACAAATCGAATTATTCTGTGAAATTCAAGTTCTATGCTCAAATTGTCAATGTTTATAATTTAAATCACATTTATCCGTCCACTGTAAACATTTTGGTCCGTCCGAAAATTATGTACACATCGTAATGAGGTAAAATTTTATGAGATAACTGCTAATTTTAAAAGAACACTAGTTGGGCGGAAGACAAACGTGTGTATACTGAATTAACTAGACAGATTACAGGGAGTATGTCATTGTTTTTTTTACAGCTAATCATCATTAATGAGCGTTGAGCGCTCAGGCACTAAACGCAATTTTGGGAGGAAAATATGACTCGTCCCGGACCTCCTAGCGAAAATCTTCCTACTGTAAGTTAACAAGTCTTAATTATTTAAATTCTGTCATATATACGGATTATTTTGCTTTTTAAAAGAGGCCTTTTAGTTCTTCTTTTTTTCAGACGAGTTTCTTGGCCTGGGATGTCTTTATTCAAATACTGCGACAGTGTATGTTTATTTTAAAAATTAAACTGCACTACCATTATGAATAATTGTATAGCATTATAAATAAAATGAATCATTCTCATTTATAATTACACCTACCAATATCACTTTACTCACTGTTTTATAGTAATTTAACTACCCTATAAATCTAGATATGAATATGCTGTATCTTACCCTGATTTTGTAAAAATCTTGTTTGTGTTAGATATTTGTATGTGTACTGGCCTATTGTAGTATATAAAAATGGAATATATATCTATCTTAGAAATATAGCATTTTATAGAAAAACTGTTGTAGATTTACTGAGATAGTAATATATGTATATGATGTATAAAATTGTTTTGAATGTATTAGAGTGATACCAAACTGACAAAATAATTGACTGAAATTCATTTCAGTTGTAAAATATTAATATAGCTTTTTTGTAGTTTGTTCTTACTGGAGTCTGACTGTGTGTCGTAAAAATAAATGTTTAGTATTGAGAGTTAAATTCAGCGTGAACATTTTTAAGTATGGAGAATGAAGTATTAGGTACTCAATCCTTACACACAGTTAAAGTAAGTAGACTTGAGTGTTCACTATATTAATAATAATAGTAATAATAATTCAACTAGTTATAATTTTTAATGACTACTTTAATTAATAAATATATCTAACAGGTATGTAAACAGTCAATCATTCAAATTATACTCTCCTATTTGTACTAAAAAATAATGCATGGATCCCTTTTAGAAATTTTTATTTACCTAAGAGTTCCATGCATGATGTAAATAAGTAGATGTTTTATGTGAAAAGAACTTACTTATAAATGTTATAATATAAACCTGGTCTATAGCCTATAGACCAGGGTTAGAAAAATTCTGATTTTCATGATAAAAATAAAAAATCTTATCATCTCTCTTACCATCAGGAGACACATCTGCTTGTATGCTATCTTATGATATAAAAAAAAAAACGATTTTTTTGTATATATCTGATATATATCTGATATAATATATCCAGGCTAAGAAATAGAAGCTAATTTCATTTTGTAATTGGATTAAACACTTAAAAATGTGAGAGGAATTTTTAAAATAATATAAGTCATTAAGTAGTAGTAAGTGTCATGTCACATGTTTCATTAAAAATAGTAATAAAAGAATAAGGCCGAGATAAATAGATGTTACTTAGCATCAGTCTAAGGTATTAGTTTGTAAAGCACTACTTTGACTTGTCTAAGCCGACTACCTCATCGACACATAAATAGATAATACTTTGAACGTTACTTAGCCAAGTACAGGCTAGCCTAAGCACAAGCGAAAGAATTACTTTTGTATGTTTCATAAGAAACTTTCCTAATTAACTTATACATGTAACTTTTTAGTAAAATAAATATTTCAAATATCAAAATACATTTTACGTAAAATCTAGATATAAACACATATTTATTTCTTATATAAGACTTGAAAATTACAAAAATCCAAATATACAAAAAAAGAATAGGTACAATCAATTATACGTTATAATTTATACGAGTTGATATATGTAGTTTTACATGCTTTGTTTGACACTGATTATAATTTATATTATTTATATAATAATTATTTATACATCTAAATTCTTAATAGTCAACGATTTTGACAATAGTTTTATTTGGTGTTGTGATCTTTGTTTAAAATACATCTGTTGAAATTTGGAGCTCTATCAAATTTAAAAATTATTTTTAAATTTGATAGAGCTAGAAAAGGAAAGCTTTAGCTGTTGAATTGTATTTGTTAAATGTGTTTTACAGATATTTTCAACGTAATAAAAATATAGTTACTATTTAATTCTCTTTTTTTCATATATGTTATGTTATCGTATAATAGAGGGAATTAAATGAATGACACGTCAAGGTCAACTCTGCACCGTCGTTATCACAACAGGAATTGTTATATCATTGAGTAGGGATTCTGCTGTCAGAGTGATTGGAAGAGATACGTGTTTTTTTCTCGCAATCGTATTCCAAGCGTTTTTTCAATATTTCTGTTTTGAGTGATTTAATAATTGTGGTGATTGGTCTTTGTGCTTGTCAGGTATTTGTTTGTCTATAAGTGTTGTGTAGTAGTTAGATGTAAGTTTAGAAACCATTCGCCATGTCGGCGGATGTAAGCGACACTGAGCCTCCTGATATTAACAATGATCATTCTCAGGAGTCAACACCTAGAATTGCGTCTAAACGCAAAGACGACATATACTCCTCCGATTTACCTACACCTACCCCAAAAATCCCGGCAACTCAACCCGGCAATGTAGCAGCGGCTATACAAACTGTCTACACTCATCCGGATATAGACAAAAAGAAGCGATATGGGGATTCAGATAAAGGCCCCTATGTCGTACACCTATCTCGATTAGAAGACGATCTTGTTGCAGGTTCTTCTATCAGAGCAATTAAGGTTGGTCAACTGTTACATACTTCCAAAATTAACAACATAGCAAAGGATGGTATAAAGAATATAGGCAGAAACCGTGTTTCAATTGAGTTCAAGACAGCTGAGGATGCAAATAACTTCCTTGTCAACCCTGCTGTCTCAGATCACAAATTTGTCGCTTCTATCCCCGCTTACAACATTACCAGAATGGGCATAGTGAGAGGTGTACCCATTGACATTAATATGGAAGAACTTGCAACAGTATCTGAGACCCCTGTTAACTGTGGGCAGATTATCAAAGCCCGTAGACTCCACAGAAAAGCCTACAAGAATGATATAGTTGAATGGATCCCAACCCAATCAGTCGTGGTAACTTTTACAGGTCAAACCCTTCCCGCTAAGATATTCCTTTATTATTCTTCACTTCCAGTTGAAAATTATATTCTGCCTACCATACAATGTTACAAATGTTGCCGCTTTGGCCACATTAAAGACCAATGTAGAGCAAAACCAAGGTGCTATCGATGTGCTGGTGACCACACGGGAGACACGTGTGATCGTCCACCATCATGTTTGTTTTGTTCAGGTCAACACCAAGCTGTGGATAACAACTGCCCCGAATATAAGCGACAAAAGTCAATAAAATTGATAATGTCTCAAGAGAGCATCTCCTACTCTGAGGCCGCTGCTCGCTTTCCAGCTGTTCGCCGTCCATATGCTGAAATTGCTACTGAACTATTCTCCCCACCCAAATCTCCCATCCGCCATCTAAACCCACCAACCACATCCCATCAAAACCAGCAGCTTGGATATAAGAAAACCGTATCTATCCCACGCAACGTAAGAACCAAGTCACTTGATAGAGGATATGACAAATTAGCTCACTCCCAAATTATTAATGATCCTGCCCCTAGCTTAGGTAATGGTTCAGCTTTCCCCATGGGGCTGTCGTCTCCAGACGACAACCTCCTTTACAACCTTCTAAATACCCTTACTAGCATTTTAACCCGATTTAATGATGCCCTACCGAACAACGTGATACTCCAACTGGAAAACCTCTCTAAATTAGCATCTCACAATGGCTCTGTGCATTCTGCAATGGAACTGTAGGAGCCTAAGAAATAAGAAATCTGATTTAATAAATTTAATTAATAACTTTAAACCCTCCTTACTCTCCATCTCGGAGACTTGGTTGAGGCCTGGGATGCATTTCCGTGTCCCTGGTTTCTCCTGTCTCCGGGATGACAGATGTGATGGCTATGCTGGATCTCTGATCCTGATCAACTGCTGTATTCCTTACACACAAATTCATTTTTCTTCCCACAGTGATGATTTTAATATTGTGGCTGTTAAAGCCCTTGGTATCACTTTCGTATCAATTTATATCCCCCATCCTGAACCCCATTGTATCCTTGAATTAAGTGCCATTTTATCTTCCCTTTCTCCCCCCATATGTGTGATGGGTGACTTTAATTGCCACCACCATATTTGGGGTTCCCACACTACAGACACTACTGCCCCATTCGTTGTCGACTTGGTGGACGATTTAAACCTATGCATAATGAATAATGGTTCTCCTACTCGCAGGGTCTATCCTGACCAAAATCCCAATAGTGTGGTTGATCTCACATTATGCTCGCCAAACTTAGCAGCCAGAATGGACTGGTCCACCCTATGTTCTACATATGGCAGTGACCATTTTCCCATCCTGCTTTCTGTCTCCACACAAACTGTCCCAGCCAAACAATTTTGCCCTCTCCTGAAACATAAAATATCAAAAGCAAATTGGGATGAATATTTAACTTACACTGCCTCTGGTGTACATGCTCTTCCACCCCCCAATTTGCTCAATCTGCAATCATCCTATGTAGCATTTACTTCTGTTTTAATTGACTCTGCCAATAAGTCTATACCTGTAAAGAAATCCCCAAAGGATAAGGTCTCATCCCCCCCATGGTGGGACTCAGAGTGTACCTCCATGATTACCAAACGAAAAGAAGCTGAACACTCCTACTCTTTAAACATGAACAGGGATAATTTTTTTAAGTATCAGGCTGTTTGTGCCCAAACTAAAAGACTCCTTTCAAAGAAAAAAAAAGAAGGCTGGCAACTGTTTTGTAATTCACTCTCTCCTAGATCTCCCCCTTCATTAGTTTGGAAAAATATAAAACGTTTTCGTGGCTCTTTTACAGATAATACCTCTCTCAATATAGACCCCTCATGTATAGAAGGATTTGCTAGCAATTTGGCTCCTCCCTGGGTTCCATCTAGAGAGGAGGCAAACCCTGAAGAATCCTTACCTCCCCTAAATCTTGCTAGACATGAACTTGACAGCCCCTTCTCAGTAGATGAGCTCTTATTGGTCATTAGCAGTCTCAAAGATTCAACTCCTGGGACTGATGGAATCCCTTACAGTTTTTTGTTAAAATCTAGTCATTCCTCAAAAGAGTATTTTCTTAATGTAATTAACACTATCTACCTATCTGGTATTATACCTGAAGAGTGGAGAAGCCATACTATCCTCCCAATCTTAAAGACAGGTAAAGACCCATTGCTGGCTTCTAGTTACCGTCCCATAGCACTAGCATCTACATTGTGTAAGATTATGGAACATCTAGTCAAGAACAGACTTGAATGGTTTCTGGAAAGCCAAAAAATGTTGCCCTCTTCTCAGTATGGCTTTAGGAAGGGTATGGGTACAATGGATAGTTTAAGTTTCTTCTCAACAGAGATTCGCCTTGCCTTTTCCAAAAACCACTTTGTCTTGGGTGCCTTTCTGGATATTGCCTCAGCTTATGATAATGTCCTTCTTCCAATACTCAGGCAAAAAATGCTCCAGCTGAGTATCCCTGTGAGGATGACTAACTTTATAATAAACCTTCTTACTCCCAGATATATTTCTGTTCGAGTAAATGGTTCTATAATATCTCCCCGTACAGTCTGGAAAGGCCTTCCACAAGGTTCCGTGCTGAGTCCTTTGCTCTATAACCTCTATACAATTAACCTAGAATCAACTGTTAATAGCTTTTGCTCCATTCTGCAATATGCAGACGATATAGCCCTCTTATACTCTGGAGACTCTATAGATGTAGCTACATCTAGAATGAATTCAGCCTTATATTACCTCAATGATTGGTTATCAGACCATGGACTCTCATTATCAACACCCAAATGTTCCTCAGTTTTGTTCACTAGGAAAAGATCTCCCCCGGTCTACTCCATCCTTATCAACGGCGATCCTGTACCCCAAGCTAACAAAGTTAAATTTCTAGGCGTTATTTGGGATTCTAAAATGTCAGGAATTCCCCACCTCACCTATATTACAGAAAAGTGCGAACGTAACATCAACATCTTGCGCTCTTTATCAGGAGTTTGGTGGGGCTCCCACCCATTTTGCCAAAAAATACTTTATAACGCATTGATCCGAAGCCACTTTGACTATGGCTCCTTTTTACTGGAGCCCTGCAACAAACTTGCTATATCTACTTTAGACAAAATCCAGTCAAAATGCCTCCGTATTATCATAGGAGCAATGAGATCATCTCCCATTAACGCCATGCAGTTGGAGTGTCAAGAGCCTCCTCTGTCCATCAGAAGACAATATCTTGCGGATAGATTTTTGTTTAATATTGCCCACTTGTCATGCCACCCCTTGCTCCCTAAACTTAGATCACTCTCTGAAGCTGCATCCACAATGGGCTACTGGACACATAAAAAGTTACCTTGTCTCGTTAATAGCTTCCAAAAACTCGCAAACACATCCCCTCTTTACCAGTCATCTATGAATCCTCTCTTTGAAGTCCCCTACAGAGCCCTCATTTTTAAACCCAATATAATCTTAGACTTTGGTGCTGTGAAAGGTGACCCATTTGCTGATGCTACTGTTAATCGGAGAATAGCCAGAGACTTTCCAGATTTCCTTGTAATATATACAGATGCATCCAAAAAATCTGAAAGAGAGTATGTCGGTTCTTCAGTCTGGATCCCTAAATATAGAGCAATCCTCAACTTTCGATCCCCACCAACCTCCTCAATTTTTACTGGAGAATCAATCGCCATTCTAGAAGCCATTACATTTGCATACTCCCATAAGTTCAAAAAAACCTTAATTCTGACAGATTCCCACAGTTGTCTCCAGGCTATTGCCTGCAATCAATTCCGTTCCAAGATTAAATATCCCATTATTCTTAAGATCAGAATGATTCTGACTCAAGCTGCCAGTGAGGGTTTTGTTATTGTCCTGGCTTGGATTCCAGGCCACTCTGGCATTAGTGGAAACGAAACTGCTGATCAACTGGCAAAGGACGCTATTCAATCTGGACTGTCTACACATAATCACATATTCTCTTATGACTTACGCTCTACTGCCAGAGTGAACCTGATGTCCAACTGGGATAGTGAATGGGCTAGGTCAAAATGCTATAAAGGCAAACATTATGCCAGTATACAAGAAGATATTCCAACAAAACCTTGGTTCTTCCGTTTCCGTGACTCCAGTAAAGCTGTAACATCTACAATATGTAGGCTGCGTCTGGGCCACGCATGCACCCCTGTCCACCTTGCTAAGTTGAGAATACGTGATACATCCATTTGTGAATGTGGCCTCGACGAAGGTTCCCCTGATCACATCTTCTTTTCTTGCCCCAAGTTAGCATATTCTTTATATGACATTCTTCCCCCAGACATACCTCGCCCTATTAATATGAAGTGTCTCCTTACCTATGTCAACTCTCCCTTCCTTAAAACCTTTGTTGCTTTTATTGCCACTAACAAAATTAGGCTATAACATTTCTGTGTTCCCTCTCCCTATATGTTTGTAATCAATTTGTATAGATACATGTAAATGGTAGCTCCAAATCTATAACATAGTAGTTGTGTAAGTTTACTAATATTTGTGTTTTTGTTTTAGATCCCTCAACTCGTAACAAATATAATCACCGGACAACTCTTATTATGTGTCTCTCCCATGACTGACTTGATATTGGCAGAATCCGTACCAACGGGATAGCCATTAAACCAAAATATAATAATAATATCATTGAGTAACAAACAAACAGATGGCTCTTCTGATGGAAATAGAAACAATCTAACTGCCTGGAAAATACAACTTGAAACTGATTTTCGATTGGGATCTGTAAATCCTTATTTCATAGTGATTCCAAAATCCGATACCTGTCTTCCTTATTGATCTAGGCCTTTTCTTGTAGAATCGATCAACTGACTTTGCTAGGCATCTTGTAAAAGGTGAAGGAAGGCTATCATTATGACTACTAAGTGAAGGTGATAGAGTTCTGCGATATCTTGATCGGGTTGTGGTTACATCGCCTTACCTATGCTGTTGTAATGAAAAGTACCAACCCTGTACATTTTGCTGTCGTTTTTCAATTTGGAGGGTACGATAGCTTTTATACCTATGGCATTCCAATCCTGCCTTACACACAGAATCCCATTATCAATTGGGTGTCTATAGGCGATGGTTATCACTTTCAATCAGGAGAACCATCAGCTTGTTCACTATTCTATCAAATTATTATTATCACATCGGTTCCCTCGTAAGGTAGACAGCGTGAACAGATTGCCTATAGATATCACAGTTTACTACGATTCACCGGTTTTGTTGATTGGCGGGATGAATGGTGATCCCATCACCGCATTTTTATTGCTTATTTCGCTCATCAGCGATGACCGGGTCGGACATCTTTAACGCTCATCTCAAGCACAACGATGGTAGCTTACCACCTGCCAGGATCTGAGCTGCTATTGATATATTTGGTTTTTGAGAAAATCTTCAATAACTTTTCCCGACTCGGATATTGAACCCGGGACTTCATAATTTAAGTTGAAAAGGCTAAACACTAGACGAGTCACTATCTTTTTTTTTGATGCCCACTTCCTCAAAAATATTAATAATTACTTACAAATTAAAACTCATTATTATAGTAGGCGAGACCAAGAGGGGATTTTTGCATTTACTCCAGCGCATCAGATTAACATAGGGGGGGTCTGACGCATACTGTTGAAGCTCTCCACTAAACATAAGCCGTTTATGTAGAGGCGGGTAACTAGGGCAGAAAAGAAACAAAATTCCAATAACTTCGGCTTGTTGAAATTGTCAGATATATATTTTTCGTTATTCTTACATCATTTCCTATACAAAAAAAGAAAATTCAGGCATGCTCGAGAATGTCAAAACAACGTTTTCTTTGCAAGTTTGTGACCTTCCCACTCCCTTACGCTACACTTGATTTGGCAGATTTTCTTAATTTCAGGTGGCAAATAACCCACCATACCTTAATCTGACGCGATTTAGTGTTTCCATGTCAGTTTTTTATAATATTTTTTTATTCTGTAGATTTTTTTCCCACCATAGAAATGAAAAATATTATATAAACTTTTATTTTTCCTATAATTTAATCTACAAAATCCAATAATCCATATGACGCTCGAGTAACTACCCATTTAGCATCTTAGGCGGCTCCCCTACTATTACAAAAGAATTGGCGCGAAATTAAAATTCTTTCCAGACCTGCTGTCGACGCTACTGCTGAAAGCAATTGTTCACAAAGTGCCTGAAATGCTTCTTTACCATCCCAGTTGAGCCAACGTGAATCATTTGTGTTTATATGTAGGAGCTTCCACCATTCCCGTGGTGTGGTCTTTTTAAATTGTGACCCAAACAGATATTTCGGAAACATTGACGATTGAAAAGCTTTGTCTCTTTGATCGTTGGTCAGATGTTTACCTAGAAACCGGTGGTCCAATATATTGGCCAAGTAATGAACAGACCCCAATGCCATCTCACGTCTGTGCTGTAATAAATTTTTATCTTCGGGTATTTAATTTTCAAAGCCCTTTTCATGTTGGTGCCATATTTCTACTGCCACAGATATTGTTCCATCCTTTTGGGCCATATCTAAGGCTCTAGCAATTGGTTCCAAACGTGACAGCAGTTCGTTATTTGGCTTATGTTGTCATCAATTTCATTCTTATTATTTTGGCATATTTGCACCAGTATTCCACGATTGTCAAATTGCGCTCAAAAACAATCCTGTCCAGGGCAAACAGAGCAAGAAAGCCATGGCAGCACCCCCTACCACGCTCACTGTGGCTTTCTGTAATGTCAGGGGTGTTCATTCCAACCTGAACGCCGTCCACTACGATCTCGAGATGGCGAAGCCAGCTTTGCTCTTCTTGACCGAGACACAGATATCTTCTCCGGCTGATACTTCCTATCTCTCCTACCCAGGGTATGAACTATACAGGTCCCATAGCGGGAATACTGGAGTGGGCTGGCTCGTTGAGCACTTACAAACGGCTGTAGAGTCGGTGTTAGAGCAGACCGCCTCCGCAGAGATCGTGATCTTGGGCGATTTTAATGTCCACCACGCCGAATGGTTATGTTCACGCACCACCGATCATGTGGGGAGGTCTATTCACGATTTTGCCTTGGCGTATGGTCTAACACAATTGGTAACCTCGCCTACGCGTGTTCCAGATGTGGATGGCCATATGCCTTCAGTGTTGGACCTTCTGCTGACCTCTCATCCGGATGACTACCAGGTATCTGTGGACGTCTCACTTGGTACATCAGACCACTGCCTGATCCGGAGCAAAGTGTTGGTTACGCGCCTATCACGGCCTCATTTTTTAAAAAACAAAACGTAATTGTTACATCAGAAACTCGAGCAAAAAAAATTGAATCAGCGATTGCAAACTTATTCTATGCCACGAATACGCCCTTTTCGCACGCTGATCACATTAAATTTAAAGAAATGATCACAGCGCTTCGTCCCGGATACAAACCTCCCATGTCTCGTCAAATAGGAGGACTACTGTTAGAAAATAGTTATGAGGAAAGCTTACAAAAACAAAAAAATATTATATATATGTATATATCATATATAGATATTGAAGGTAAAACGGTATCCATGTTTTTGGACGGTGGTCTTATGTCTACAGTAAGCCTATAGTTTGCTATAGCCTCACTACACTGAAGGGCAATCGATATTGGTTGATACAATCGATACGTCAGGCCACCCTCACTCTGTGAATTATTTGATGGAAGTCGCCACGAATGGAATCACTAACAGTAACAAAAACTTTAAAGTTAAAGTAAAGAACCTCGTTACCGAAAATGCCGCTAATGTTACGAAAATGAGGCACGAACTGTGTATCGACAACGAAGACATATTACAATATGGTGCGGATTTGTAAAATCTTCTAGCACAAGACGAAGAATTTTTTTATAGTAGAGGGGGCAAACGAGCAGGGAGTGCATCTGATGGTAACTAATCACCGCCGCTCATGAACATCTGTAATACCGGGGGTCCTGCAACTGCGTTGTCGGCCTTTTAAGAATGAATAAGCTCGTTTTTTGAAGGTCCCCAAGTCGTATTCATTTGGAAACACCGCCGCAGGTAATTGATTCAACAAAAGAGTAGTGCGAGGCAAGAAGTGCCGACAAAAGCGCACGGTTGTGGATTTCCAGTCATCGAAGTGATGAGGATGGAACTTAAAATTTTGATGCAATGTCCGATGATAAAATTTAGCGGCCGGAATTAATCCGAACAACTCGTCAGAACACTCCCCATAGTAAATGCGGTAAAAGATGCAGAGAGAGCATACATCTCTGCGTAACGCCAAAGAGTCAAGCCTATTAGAAATAGCCTGGTCGTCGACGATTCGAACCGCTCTACGTTGAATGCGATCAAGAGGAAGAAGCTGCTACCAAGGAGCTCCGGCCCATAGGTGAGAACGGTACTCCATATGAGATAGAATTTGGGCCTTGTAAAGTTGGAGGCGATGGGCTGGCGTGAAGTACTGCTTTGCTCTGCTGAGTAAACCAAGCTTTTCGGAGACTAGTTTAGCCTTTCCTTCCAAATGACCGCGGAACTGAACGTTGTTTGATATGTCGACTCCCAGAATTCCAATACTGACTGAGGCTGTCAGGAGTGTTCTCGAATCGAGGTAACACGACAAAGGGTGTCTTTATGCGGTGAACGCGCAAACTTGCGACTTTCTTAGATTAAATGTAACAAAGTTTTGACGACCCCATTTCGAGACAAAGGTTAGTCGATTCTCGAGTTCAGATACGAGCTTGTTCCGGCCCTCTTCGACGTGTTCCTGAGAAATACCACTACGGCCGAAATATGTAGCATCACCAATAGATACTGTCATCCGCATAGCAATGTATGTTACTAATTCGGTGATAGCCTTGGGGAACACCAGCATTGACGGGTTTAAGGTCGGAGCATGCACCGTCGACTACGACCTTGATGCTCCGATCAGCCAAAAAACTGGTTATCCACTTGCACAATTTCTCTGGAAGCCCGTAGGAAGGCAGCTTTGCGAGAAGCGCTTTGTGCCATACCCGATCAAAGGCCTTAGCTATGTCCAAACTTACAGCGAATGCCTCCCCCTTGGACTCAACTGCTTCCGCCCATCGATGTGTGAATTATACTAGCAGATCACCAGCTGAGCGGTCGCGAAGGAAACCATACTGACGGTCACTAATCAGCTGGTGCTCTTCTAAATACTTCAGGAGCTCACAGTTGATGATGGTTGCCATAATTTTGAAGAACAAGGAGGTTATGGCTATGGGCCGGTAATTGGACGGGCTAGAGATATCTCCTTTTTTGGGAATGGGATGCACTTGAGCTGTCTTCCACGATTTTGGTACCACGCCGAGTGAGTAGGAGAGTCGAAACAGGCGTGTTAGTACTGGCGTCTACTCCGGAGCGCACTCGTTAAGCACAATAGAAGGGATGCCGGGATCCACCACCACTTCGGAGTAGGTAAAAGTAAAACCTCTCATTAAATCTTTGATTTTGGGGAAAATACAGAAATCACAGGACGGGGCTATGCGCAGGATGAGTGACGAGATGTACTTTTCGGAAGCTAAAAATGACTTTGATTTGTTGGCCGTGTGTGAAGAAGCGTTATCATGGTGTAGGAGAATCCGGCTTTTGGGTCGTCTTTCGCGAACTTTTTCTAACACTCATGGTAAACAAATGGTAGAATACCACTCGGCATTAACACTCTTTTGATCTTCAAGTGGAATTGTACAGATGGGACCCGTAGCTGAGAAAAAAAACGCGATCATTTTTTTACCAACGTTTCTCGCCTGTCTCACTTTTGTTGGCCTATTCTCATTTTTAAATACCCATTCACAAGATTGCTGTTTGTTTTTGGGGTTCAAAACAATAAATCCACGTTTCGTCTCTTGTGATAATGTCATAAACAGCGTTAGAATGTCCGTGGTCGTACTTCAGTAGCATCTGTGAGCACCATTCTTTCCCGCCTTCTTCGAGCCCGCTTCTGTTCCGCTGTCAGTTCATGAGGGATCCAACGACAACAAAGTTTCCGAACTTTCAATTCTTCGTGTAAAATTTTCTGAATTTGGCTCATACCAATCCCCAATAGTCCTCGAATTGTCTCATAGGTAATCCGGGGGTTTTCTTCAATTAACCGCTTAACAGAAGCCACATTATTTTCGTCGACGGCAGTTGAAGTCCGCCCTTCACGAATTTCGTCATGTAAAGAAACTTGACCTCTCTCAAATTCTGGAAGCCATCGCCTCACGGTGCTCAAACAAGGTGCGTCTCTCCCAAAAGCAATTTTAAGACGAGAGCACACAAAATCATCGCTCTAAAATCTTTTCGACTTAATTCGATTTTCGTTGCGTACGTAGAACTTTGATGTGTGATAAAAAAAAATTGACAAATCATTTCCCGCCAATTGTTTTTTTATTACTAAGAAGGTTGCAACGTTTTAAAAATATAACATTCGAAATTCAAATAGTTCCGATTAGCTGGAAGTGCAAAACTTTTAGTGTGCCCCATGTATTCTTCAAAGGGAGCCCAGAACAACACAGGGTAAAATTTATTAATACAGTAAATGTTTCAAATCTTGTTGGACTAACAATAAATTAAAATGTTATATGGATAGGTGTGAAGTGTTATATTCAGCTGATAGTATTCATAATTGCTTATTGTTAGAAATATTAGGCATGTTGCCTTTAAGATTCCCCTGTTTTTTTTAAATAAATAAGATAGTTTCTCTAAATAGCATGATTTTATTTTCCTTACAGATTTCGCTGAACCTGCTATAAATACATAAATACATAGAGTAATAACGTAATAACGTTATTATTCTATGCATAAATAGTGCGGTAGTTTATTGATTAACATCAAAAAGGAAATAATTTTATTTTCATTAGCTTAAGTTGATCTTCCTGAAGGACCAAATTTTCTATGAAATATGCACTATTATTATAATAGCTTCGTTTTCTATTTAGCCTGAAATATGTTATTCTAAAGTAATTTCTAATGTTCAGTATTTTTAATGCCCTAGATATTGCTGTCATGCTCTATTCAGATAAAATGTATATAGGACTACATCCCTACCAAAATTGACTGCAATGCATCTTTAATATTATAATACTATTTCTGTCACAAGAGTCATCCTTTAGTTTGCTGTCTAATGCCAAAAGAAATATATCAGTATTAAATGGTTTACTAACAGTATCCCTACTACCCATGTTTTACAGGTTTGAAATTAAAATCTCCCTGTGGATGCAAGGCTAAAGGTTGTTAAAATGTTAATAGGTACCTACTATTAAACTTGTTCACCTATGATATCAGAAAAAATATAAGAAGCTATATTAAAAATGTCTTATTGTAGTGGAGGCTACATTCTATATCTACTGTACACTATAGTTACAGTCAATAGAGTTGTCACCTTTCCAGTCGCTAGATTAGCCCCCTTTAAGTTTCAAAATATTAGTTTTGTTGAATTTATTTTCCGTAAACCTTCAATGATAGATGCCAACTACATTTGACATTGAAGGTTTTGGAAACTTTTAAATTAAAAGATGATAGTTATATTCTCAAGTGATGTAAAAAATTTTTCCTGTCACCATTGCTAAAGTCATCTATCTACCTGTATATATAAAAATGAATGTTTGTCTGTATGTCTTTTATAGAATTGTAATTGATGCATTTGATCATATGATGATCTTTAGCAAAGTTGTGTGCATGAGCCCATGAAGGTTTCTGAGGTAAATAATGCCTTTCCTTCAAATTTATTTTGGTTGGTGGTGTAGCAACGCATGCGGGGCACAGCTAGTATTTTATATAAATAATCACATAATTGATATTATTGATCTACCAAATCAAACCTTAATACTGTGCTAGTGTGTTAGTGTGTTAATATTTAATGTGTTTATATATAATTTCCAGATAAAATTGGTTGTTGTGGGTGATGGTGGCGTTGGCAAAAGTGCTATTACGATCCAGTTCTTCCAAAAGCTGTTTGTTACTGACTATGATCCAACAATTGAAGATTCCTACATCCAGCACACGGAAGTGGATGGGCAATGGTGTATACTTGACGGTATGCTATTTATTGATTATTATAATTGTAGTCAAATTCAAACGAGAGATTATAGCGTTAGCAAATTTAGGGCTATTTTTGAGTTAATGTGGGGTAAATATTAATAAACTAGGTATTGGCCACGTTGTTTGTGTGACCTGACATTACTTTAGTTTTTAGTTGATTGAAAAATTAGCCTTTGGTGCTCTAAAAACATCTTTGCATTCTTGCGTTTCAAATTAAACCGGTTTGGGGCACATTGGTTGGATGTTTCAAAGTCTAACAGACATAACTAGAAACATTTTGTGTGTCTTACATACAATGTGTACAAAAATTTCATGATGTATTGTTAGTTATTTTGAAAGATTAGTCACTATCTCTTTTGTTTGCTTGCAGTTCTCAATAGCAAGCCAAAAAGCCATATGTTGTTTGTATGTTCTTTCTTTTAGCCATGTGAGTAGGCTGTATGGTATGGCGGAAAAGGTAGTTGCTGGTAGTTTCCAGTTGATTCATTTTTTGTCAGTATGCCGTTTGCGTCATTGCTCTGTGAGTTGCTGTGTCCTTTTATCCATTATTTTGTTGGGTTATTTTGTTGTTTCTTGCTGCATCTTCTAGGAATTTGTGCCATTCTGAAATATTCTGTTGGAGTTAAAGCTGTTTATAAGGCTGCAAATACGGATGCACTCTCAGAAGAATATGAATGTTCTTATTCCTTATTTTTTTGTGTGATCTCCTTAGCAGCTCTGCTGATAGCATAACATTCAGCTTGGAATATTGTGTTATGTAGGGTTCTGAGGTCATTATGTTTTAGTCTTGGGACAACTCACCGATTCCAGTGTTAAATGTGGTTTTGGACCCATCAGTGTGGTGTAGTGTGAAAGCTTCTTTATAAAATAACTGTGTGCATGTTTCTTTATAATAACTGTTAAATAATCTAAATTGTTTATACCTCAATTTTACTTGTTGCACTCTTTAATTAAACTTTAATAAAGAATGGTCACATGAGTGGATTTTATAATTTGGTTCTCCTCAACTCAACAGCATCCAACGGGCACACCAAGCGACATACCACAGTAGATTCTAGTTCATGTAGTTCACTCTTCTTATGAAGACTATTATCTGCCTTCTTGTTGAGCTGTTAGTAAAAGACGAACAATGGGTCAAACATGTCACCTTTTAACGAACTGCTTAGCAGGATAGCAGATGTTCTATTCTTTAAAGGAAGCCCAGATTGGCTCGGAAAAAAGTTCTGTGTTTTCGTTACTAGTATTAGACTTAAATACGTTTGTTAGATGTGAATTTTGACCGTTACAGTACTGGACACGGCGGGGCAGGAGGAGTTCAGCGCCATGCGGGAGCAGTACATGCGCAAGGGAGACGGCTTCCTGCTCGTGTACTCCGTCACCGACAAACAGAGCTTCGAGAACATTCGACACTTCCACACGCAGATCCTGAGGGTCAAGGACAGGTAACGCGCTGGGAATTTACTGTTGTTCAACTACCTTGTAGCCCTAAACATGCTACTGATGAGACCCGGGTTTGATTCCTGACAGCTACAAGCATTTGAGTAATGTACATGAAAGGTTGCATTTCTGTGTATGGGTGTTTATTAAGTGTATTTCACTATTTATATATGCTTTATTTGTACTCGGGTTCGACTCCCAGGTTGGGCAATTCAAAAATGTGTTTTTTCATTTTTTTGGTAAAAAGAATAAGAATAATTTATTGCCAAAAACAATGTTGCCCGGAAGTGGATAAGTACTCGGTTGGCGATAGACTTGCCACTTATTGCATTGGGGTCTATATATCTTTGGCTAATCGTGATTGCACTGGTGGTATCTCTCCGTACCTCTTCGGGGATACGGGCGTGAAGATACTTTTTGGGATTAGATCATAGATTTTTCATAGATATTAGTAGTTGTTTCTTCTGCATATTAATGACATGTTGCAATCAAGCAACATTCATAGGTATGCGGAAGACAATACGGGCGATACTCTGTACTCCGGCCGCAGCGGAATTTCTCGATAACAAGTCAACCAGTGCCGGAACAAACTTGTGTCAGAAATCGAAAAAGAACTTTCTACAGCCCCTAAGTGTTGACGACTTCACTTAGTCCACTTTAACCTCAAGAAGACACAATTTGCGCGTTTTCCGCAAAAGAAATCTATCTCCCTGTCGTGTCTCCTCGCTTCGAAAATATTTCCTTAACAGCCTTAGCCAATCTTAGAATCTTTGGAGTCGAGATATCGAATGACGTTCAGTTCCGTGGTCACTTGGAAGGCAAGGCCAAATTAGTCTCAAAAAAGCTACGAGGGGCATTCATTGTATTCTCGGTATCGAAGTGATTCACTTATTATATGGTTAATGTTATGACATTATTTACTAATGACACTATCTGAGGGTATAATTATAAATTTCACCCATTTATGATCATTAGTTTTCTAATTATCCTCAGTGAAAGACGTTCAGAATGACTGACGCCCCAATGATGAAAAAAATTCAGCATTGTGCGGTTATTAAATTCCTCACTGAGCAGGGAAAAAGCCAAAAAACCATTCACGAAGAGATAGTCGCTGTTTACCAAGACTGCACTAACGTTATCCACCGTTCCAAAATGGTTATTTTTTTTTTATAAGATAGCAAACAAGCAGATGGGTCTCCTGATAGAGTCAACCATCGCCTATAGACACCAAAGATGTTAATGGTGCTGTCTTGTAGCGAGGTCTAATGCCACATGCATATGTTTACCGGCTACCTTACCCTCCAACCGAAACACGACAGCGACAAGCACTGACGCTATTGCTGCAGGAATAGGTAAGGTGGTGGTACCAGACCCGGGCGAGTCAATGCAGAACTCTACCACGAAGTAGCCACGATGGTAGTCACTCGCATAGCCAATCTGTCGCCTTTTACAACCTGCCTGGCAGAACGGCAGTTGGTCTATTCTTCAAAGGAGCCCGGCACCAACACGGGGAAATTAAAAAGTGAATTTAAAAAGGAACAGGGAAACTATTGAAGACGACCCTCGCCCAGGCGGGCCTGTTAGCGCCATCACTGAAGAAAACGTCATAAAAGTTGAGAAACTTGTACTCGAAGATGCCCGAATAAAAATCAAGATGTTAGCAGAGATGACTAACTTATCCGTGGGTACCATACACGCTATCCTGCATGACCATCTTAACCTTTCAAATGTCAGTGCAAGACGGGTGCCACGAATGCTTACAGCACCTCAAAAACAAGTGCGAGTTGAGTGCTGTTAGGAGTTATAAGAACCCTGTGGTGAAAATCCAGCGAGTATATTTGATCAGCTGGTTACTTAAGATGAGACGTGAGTTCATCACTATGATCCTGAGAGCAAGCAAGAATCCATGCAGTGGCATAAAAAGGTTGCAGACCCCCCTAAGAAGGTCAAAGTCATCCCATCGGCCGGAAAAAATATGGCCACGGTTTTTGGGATTCTAAAGGAATTTTATTAATCAATTACACGAAAAAGGGTGAAAGTATAACGGCAGCAATATACGCAAACACTTTATACAATTTGAGACAGGCGATTAAAGAAAAAAGGCGAGGAAAACTCACAGCGGGGTTGTTGCTGTTTCGCGACAACGCGCCGGTTCACACCGCGCGCGTTGCGAAGGCTACTGTACGAAACTGTAGCTTCGAGGAAATTAACCACCCACCTTACAGTCCAGACCTGGCCCCCTAGTGATTTCTACCTATTCCCAAATTTGAAGAAAGATCTTCCTGGAAAGCGATTTTCCGACAATGAAGAACTGAAGGCAGCGACTAATGCGCATTTTAAAGAGAAGCCGGAAGAATATTTTTTACATTTAGAAAAATTAATACCTCGTTCTAATAAATGTATCGAGGTCCTAGGAGATTAAATTGAGAAATAGATTTTTCCTAAAATTTTCCGACTTTTCTTTCATACCTATACCGAGAATACATTGAACGCCCTTCGTAGGCACCCCCTGTTCACAGCAGGGCCAGGCAGTACTTCACACCAGCCCAACACTTACAGCACATAACACAATGTAAACGTTTAAAGTCGTGAAATAAATCTCGGTACTATTATATAAACATTATTTTACAAATTTGTTATAACTCTACTTATAATTCGTAGTACATAGAAAATTAATTTTCTTGTTATATATGTTATAACATTTTTTATAATAAAAATACCAACAAAAAATATTAACACACTGACAAAAGCGTAAGACGTGCGAAACAGCGAAGCATTTGAATGTCACACACAGTCACACATTAGTTAGTAAATGTGTTTATTAAACTGTATTTTCGTGTGAATTTTCTTAACCTTATATACTAATGATTTACGCGTATGGCCGCGTGATTGAATGTGGTGTGATAACACGTCCGAGCATGAACGCTTTCTATCGTGCCCGTTACATCACTCTCCTCCTTCGAAAAAATTTTAAGCACGCCGATAAAAACGTGTCGTAGGCTTTATAGTCCGTCCCGAGCGCGTTGTTTTGACTCGTTTTATCTGTTCATCTTGTTTAAAATCAATACGGTGATGTATTGGATGTGTTGTTATCGTATTTTTTATGAAGGCTGGTTTGATTCTATCTATAGATATGTAGATATGTTTTTCTGCGCGTTGTATGATGAAATAAGGGGGTGTTAATGCCTTCTTTAGCCTGTCTCGACGGACCAATACGTGCGTACACTTGAATAGCTCTGGATATATAAATATATGCTGGTTTGTTGAGCGTCTCTTGGGTATCTTAACTATGCGAGAGATGTTTTCCCGGAGTTGTTTAATGTAATCATTTTGGTGAATATCTATGTTTTGTGGCGTTGTTTCAAAGAAATCGCCGGGTAGACATATTGTGGATCCATATACCATCTCTGCTGCGCTGTAGCCTGTCTCATCTCGTGGGGTTGCTCGCAAGCCTAGTAGGACTGCTGGTAATTAATTCTCTTAGCCAATTCGCCCCTGCTTCACGAGCCATCAAAGCTGCTTTTAAGCTCCGGTGAAATCTATCAAATAATCCGTTGGGTTCGGGGCGATAGGGCGTACTTCGGATTTTTTCAATTCCTGTTAGTCTTGCCAGGGAGTAAAATAAATTGGGCTCAAACTGACGGCCTTGGTCCGTCTTAGCCGTCTTAGCCAATTCGCCCCTGCTTCACGAGCCATCAAAGCTGCTTTTAAGCTCCGGTGAAATCTATCAAATAATCCGTTGGGTTCGGGGCGATAGGGCGTACTTCGGATTTTTTCAATTCCTGTTAGTCTTGCCAGGGAGTAAAATAAATTGGGCTCAAACTGACGGCCTTGGTCCGTCGTGATCTTCTCTGGACACGCAAATCTTGAGATTCACCCCTTGTAGACTGTATCAGCTACATTTTCTGCCGTTATTTCTGATACTGGAAATGCTTCCAGCCATGATGTACAGCGATCTACCATAGTAATAAGATAACGTTTATTCTGAGAAGTCGGTAGTGGTCCCACAATATCTATATGTACATGTGAAAATCTTTGTGCTGGGACGAAGATCCCGTGCGGGGATACGGTGTGTCTAGTTACCGTTGCCTTTTGGCACTCACTGCAAGTTTGGCACCATTGGTTAATGTCCGTATTCATGTTAGGCCAGGTGTATCTCCCGGTAATCAGCTTCCTCGTACCACGTTTTCCGGGATGACTTATACTGTGAATGTTATCAAAAATCTTGCGCCTGAACTCTCATGGCAGGAATGGTCTAGGTTTACCGGTTGATATGTCGCAATAAATAAAGTTGTGGGAATCCGGTGACAGTATTTTCGTCATAACCACAGATTGACTATTTAGCAGCTTTTCCAGATCTGGGTCGGAGTCTTGTGTCGTAACTCGTAGCTTCACGTAATCTAGTGGTGTCGGCAAGGTTATCTCTTCAACTACTCGAGACAGGGTGTCCGTGCTGAATTGGAAAATATAGTCTAGCTGTCTTATTTTTATTGGCGTATCGTCCAATGAAAGTTTTTTAGTGAAAGGTTGATGATCGGTAAAAATAATAAATTTTCTTCCTTCCAATAGTCTTCTAAAATGCTTTATCGCCATATAAATTCCCAATAATTCCCTGTCGTACGTAGAATATCTCATTTGTGTTTCGCTTAAATTTTTGGAATAAAATCCTAGTGGTTACCAACCTTTCTTCATTTTTTGTTGAAGTACCGCGCTCACACATTTCAAATTGGCATCCGTGAATAGAGCCATGTTAGCACTCTCTGAAGGATGTGCTAACGGAACAGCGTCTTGGAGGATTTTTTTTGCATTTTTCAAAATTTTCTTCTGCCTCCCTACTCCCTTCTATGGGCGAGTTATCGTTTTTCTTTGACGAGTGTAAATATTTATTTAATTCTATTTGATACGACGAGGCGTGTGGTATACAGGGTCGATAAACGCCTAAGAAACCCCTAATTGTTTTATCGTAGATGGTTTTGGAAAATTAATAACAGCTTCTGTATTTTCTTTAGTGGGAGAGATTCCCTGGCTCGTTACATGATGATGACCTAGGAAATCCAACTCTTTTTTAACTAATTCGCATTTATCCAAATTTATCGTCAGCCCATGGTTTTGTAATCTCCCAAAGATGATTTCTAAATGTTCTTCTATAGTTTGTGAGGCCAAAAGACAATCGTCAACAAATACGTAAATGAAATCTAAGTCGCTGAAGATGGTACCATGAATCTCTGGAACGTTTGAATTGCGTTACGAAGTCCGAAGAGCATTCTTGGAAATTCAAACAGCCCAAATGGGGTGATTATACCTGTTTCCTCGGTGTCTGCGGTTGGAATGCAGTAAAAAGTCTTTTTAATATGAATTTTTGAAAATACGTATTTGTTTTCTAGAATATAAGTGAAGTCGGAAAGCCGCGGCAATGGGCATCTATCCGGTACGGTTATCTTGTTGAGTATTTTATAGTCTTCACAAGGTCTCTATTCCCCGTTTTTCTTCCTGACCATGTGTAGTGGGCTAGCCCAACTGCTCGAAAATGGGCGACATATATTCAAATCCATCATGGTCTGAAATACCTTTTTCGCAATTTTTAATTTGTCCGGTGGTAGGGGACGTGCTTTAGCTGTTACCGGCGGACCGGTAGTTATGGTGTGAAGTTGAACATTATACGGCGGCTGCTCTCTCAGGGATGATGGTCGAGTAATATCGATATATTTTTCTAATAAAGCCTTAATTTTACCCTTATGGTTTATAGTGCTAATGGACGGTTGCCCTGTGCTATATGTGCCTAGTATTGATCTATTTGTGACTTTGTCAGTCAATGTTCTTCCATGGAGAACCACCAGTAGTTTATTTTTTTTTTTCAAAAAAAAAAAACGGCTGCAATTATAGACATTTTGACTTCCGCGATTGCGAATGTCCATGTAAAAGTCCAAGTAAACTGAGATAGTTTTTTCCCCATATGTGTCAATCTTTGTCCCATTGGCTGCATACAATTTATAGCCCGTTGGTGTACAGCGTCGATAGCTCCTCTTGCTCCAAAACTGATATATTTGCCCCGGTATCGATTAGGAACCTTACACTACTTTTGCAGTCCGTCACAGTAAAGTGGTAATTGCGACTCATAGCTCAGATTACCGTCTTTGGCTGCGCTAATTGCCGTTTCCCTATCTTTTTTTTATAGAAGAGGGGGCAAACGAACAAGAGGTGCACCTGATGGTAAGTGATCACCGCCGCCCATGGACATCTGCAATACCAGAGGTCTTGCAGATGCCTTGCCGGCCTTTTAAGAATGAGTAAGCTCTTGAAGGTCCCTATGTCGTATCCGTTCGGAAATACCCCTGCCGGTAATTGATTTCACAACAAAGTAGTGCGAGGCAAAAAGTGTCGAGAGAAACGCACAGTTGTGGATTTCCAGACATCGAGATGGTGAGGATGGAACTTCAAATTTTGACGCGAAGTCCGATGGTGGAATTCGGCGGCAGGAATTATTCCAAACAACTCGTCGGAACACTCCCCACGATAAAGACGATAGAAGACGCAGAGTGAACCTACATCTCTACGTAATGCCAAAGAGTCAAGCTGTTCCGCAATAGCCTGGTCGTCAACGATTCGAACCGCTCTACTAGGAAGAAGCTGGTATTGGGGAGCTTCGGCCCAGAGATGAAAACAGTACTCCATGTGAGGCCGAATCTGTGCCTTATAAAGTTGAAGGCGATGGGCCGGCAAAAAGTACTGTCTTGCTCTGCTGAGCACACCGAGCTTTTTAGAGGCTAATTTAGCCTTGCCTTCCAAATGACCGCGAAACTGAACGTAATTCGATATGTCGTCTCCCAGGATTCCGACACTAGCTGAGGCTGTCAGGAGAGTATCCCCAAATCGAGGTGATACGACAAAGGGTGTCTTTTTTGCGGTGAACACGCAAAGCTGTGTCTTCTTGGGGTTAAAAGTGACCAGGTTTTGACGACCCCATTCAGAGACATCGGTAAGTCGATTCTCGACTTCAGACATAAGCTTGTTTCGGCAATCTTCGACGTGTTCCCGAGAAATACCGCTTCGGCCGGAGTATGTAGCATCACCAGTACTGTCCTCCGCATATCAATGTATGATGCGAATTCGCATCATGTCATTGATATGCAGAAGAAACAGAGTCGGTGATAGCACGCAGCCTTGGGGAACACCAGCATTGACAGATTTAAGGTCGGAGCACGAACCGTCGACAACGACCTTGATGCTCCGGTCAGACAAAAAACTGGTGATCCACTTGAATAATTTCTCGGGAAGCCCATAGGAAGGCAGCTTCGCGAGAAGCGCTTTGTGCCATAGCCGATCAAAGGCCTTCTCTATGTCCAAACTAACTGCCAACGCCTCCTCCTTGGACTCAGCTACTTCCGCCCACCGATGAGTTAGGTATACTAGAAGGTCACCAGCTGAACGGCCGCGACGGAAACCGTACTGACGGTCGCTAATCAGATGGTGCTCTTCTAAATACTAGAGGAGCTGAGAGTTGATGATCGTCTCCATAATTTTGGAGAACAAGAAGGTTACGGCTATGGGCCGATAGTTAGACGGATAAGAGCGATCTCCTTTTTTAGGGATGGGATGAATCAAAGCTGTCTTCCATGAATTCGGTACCACGCCGAGTGAGTAGGAGAGCCGGAATAGGTGTGTTAATACTGGCGCCAACTCTGGAGCACACATTTTTAGCACAATCGGAGGGATGCTATCCGGCCCACTCGACTTGTGGATGTCCAAGGAAAGTAGTGCTTTACGCACAGATGACTGCCGAAATTGTAGTTCTGGCATGGAACTATCACACTGCGGGATGGTAGGCGGTGCGTTCCCCTGGTCATCCAGAGTCGAGTTGGCCGCAAAGAAGGAGCCCAGGAGATTGGCCTTCTCCTTTGCGGTATGGGCCAAAGAGTCATCGTCTCCGTGCAAAGATGGAAGAGAGGGCTGTAAGAAACTAAGACAGCCTTGGCGAGAGACCAGAAGGCACGGGTCCTTGAAGGAAGGCGAACTAATTTCTCGCCAATTCTGCCTATGTGTTCAGATTTTGCCGTTGGCGATAGCCCTTTTGAAGTACCTCGAGGCGGAATTGTACTCCTTACGTAATATGCTGGTTTTTTCATCACAAGATGCGGACGCTGCAGCCCAAGCCCGGTAGCACTCCTGCTTTCGGCGTGAAGCCGTTTTATAAGAGCGACCAAACCAAGGCTGAGACTTACCACCAATTGGTACTGCAGAAAATGGAATGAAAAGTTCCATGCCCTGCAACACCACATCGGCAATAGAGTCAGCGACTACACTCGGATCATCCAGCGGGAAGCACAACCGCCCCCATGGGTAGGATGCAAAAAAGACCGCATCCCGTCCCAATCTGCTGACCTATAGTGCCAAACGCGACGACAGCCTGCTAGCCTCTTCCAGGAACAGAGTTGGTTGCATTTTAATGCCTGACCTTTAAATTTGTTGTGATAATAACATAAGTTACTATTAGAATAACCTTGCTTATAAGGCATTTTATATGAACTCGACCTACTATGCCTAGGCCAGTAATTAGCATGAAAGCTGCTGCGTCGTGTTTTTATTCGATTAAGTGCGTTAATTTCTATTTGCATTTTTGCTAATTGCGCAGATATCTCGGTCATTGTGCTACATTCTGTGTTCTTTGAAATGGTTGCGATTTCGGTTAGCCTGCTATTCTCGTAAATCTTATCGGCAACTTTGCCTAGGTTCTCCAGAGGCAAGATAAAATCCGTGTCCGCCAATACCGAGGTTAATGAAGGAGGAAGCTGCCGGGCCCAAAGTAGACGAATGATGTCATCGCTGATTTTTTCCTGGCTGTGTCTTTTTATTTCTCTCAAGAGCTGCGAAGTTTTAAGATCTCCGAGGTCAAGTCCGGGGAAAAGTTTCTGAAACAGATGTTGCTGTGACTCCTCGTAACGTCCTATGGGACGTTCCTTGATTGTATCGTATTTCTTAGTTTCTGTTGGGTTTGTAATAATATCGCTTACTTGTAATATTTCTTCCTTGCCTAGCTTCTGAGGGAGAATGATGGCTTCTACTTGACTTGAGCGAACCATAAGCATGGATAATCTCTCCAAAAATCTGGTATTCTTGTTGTTGTGGATACAGCTGCGATTTCCATGGATATTGCCGAACTTGCTGTTGCTGCTGAAGGGCTTCTGCATGAAGTTAGCGCTGGGTTGTTAATTTTTCCTTTTTGCGTGTTCACTGGTCGGTGGTCACCAATATTAAGTTGGTTAAATGACAGTCACACACCAGTTAGTAAATGTGTTTATTAAACTGTATTTTAGTGTGAATTTCCTTAACCTTATATCCTAATAACTTACGCGTATGGCCGCGTGAATGAATATGGTGTGATAACACGAGCATGACGTGGTCTA